>JAKKPZ010000387.1:0-42126 GCA_022814885.1 Ditylenchus destructor
AATGCTTAAGCTTAAGTCTATCAATAGTTATGAGCTTTTTTAACTCGGAGCTACAAATGTTGCGAGCTACAAATATGCGCTACCTTAAATAGAGCATCCAAATAAGTATACCCATGCTTGTAAATATCCACGGTTTTAAGTTTAAGCTTGAATTAAATATGGCAAAAGCCAATCCCCATCAGTTTAACACCAGCAAGGTCCACTGTAGTAATTGCTTCGTTGGAGATATTGGGTCGTGTTCTTGGTATATATGAAATAAAATCAAAAAGTGTCCATTGAAGCACACCGCTGAAAATGGCATTTTTTGCAGCGATATCAAAAAACTAACGGCAGATTCGGCCGTTACCAATGCCATTTTTCGACGAAATCCGTTTTTGACATAAAAAGAAGCAGATCTCAAGTAAAACACAAAAATTTTCTTTTATTTTTAACATGACCCATTTTATACACCCGTGAAATTTGTGAACTTTTGTCCATAACTGAAACATAAAGCGCAGACGTCAAGGCAAGTTATACGTTTCTAGAAAGCTGACGTGACGTGCATTCCAGCGACATATAACTTGGATATGTGTCAAAAGAAATTATGAATAAACCAGGGCTCTAAATTCAGTGACCCATTTTTCGGGACTCGCGACTTTCAAACCGATTTTCAGCGGTGTGCTTCAATGGACACTTTTTGAGTTTATTTCATATATACCAAGAACACGACCCAATATTACTACAGTGGACCTTGCTGGTGTTAAACAGTTTTCAGTTTATGCAACAACATAAATATTGATAGATCACAATCGTGGAACAATAATTATAATAGTCTCATATTGCAGGGCCATGCCACTTTTTCTGGACCGACGTTGGAGACTACTTCGAGCATTGATCTGAATGTCGACGTAAACCTGCCCCGACATATACACACCCATGGGTCCGCTTCTCTTCAAGTGCACGTTACAATTATGGAGCCTAAAGAGTAAGTCAAAGATGAAGAGAATTCTCAAAATGAGCGCGAGAAAGTGCAGTTTGAATTCGTGCAATACCATGGACGAAGATGCTGTCGATTTTCTTTTCTTTCCCTTTGCATGGGCAAGTAAACAGAAATAAACTAACTAAATTTTAATCAAAATAGCTGCTGGCCCAGATTCCCTTTTACAGACAAATACTACCTTTACAAATATGTGCGGATCAGGGTTGTTCCGAGTCACCGTAGTTCGAGTTTGGAGTCAAGTGGAAAAGAAAGGGCGCACACGACCAGCCAATCAGCGAGCGAGGGACGCACGAAAGAAGAAGAGAGAGACGCGTACGACCCAGCGCGCGCGCCAACTCAGCTGGCTGACACGCACGCGTCTCTCTCTTCTTCTTTCGTGCGTCCCTCGCTCGCTGATTGGCTGGTCGTGTGCGCCCCTTCTTTTCCACTTGACTCGAAACTCGAACTACGGTGACTCGGAACAACCCTGGTGCGGATGTAACATTTTATTTGTCATTCCATTTTCCGGGTAGTACAGTGGCGCACCAGGATTTTTTTTTTTGGGGGGGGCACGTTTCAGTGGAAATGGCCATTTTGGGGGGGGGTACACTTTTTTGGTACCCCCAACTTTTGGATTTTGGGGGGGGGGGGTACCGGACCAAATTTTGCCCAGATTTGCACTGATTTACACTCATTTTTTCAAATTTTCCATTTTGGAGGGGGGGTACGTACCCCCGGTACTCCCCCTGGGTGCGCTAGTGGGGTAGATCCCTTACACCGCTGATTTCGGGGCAAGTGATAGCTTAAAATGTTCGTATAGACGAGCTGAGTATGTTTCTGCAAAATTTTAGACCAAAATGTAGACTAAATTTAGACAAAATTTTTTAGACAAAAATTCTGGAAGGCATTTTTAGGGGTGTATATTTCTGTCCGTGAGGTTTTGTCCCCCTTTTTCGGGAAGGCATTTTTATCTGTTATCTTATCTTTTTGTTGCCGAGGGCATACTGATACACACTGGAGTCCTGTGGTCGGGCGCGGAGCGCCCGAGGGGGCCCACGGGCGGCCCGACCCTCCTCCTTGGAATGTGAGGGAACTTAGAGCACAAAAGGGTATAACTCAATCCTACCCCATAAACATTGCGAGGGCATACTGATACACCCTGGAGTCCTGTGGTCGGGCGCGGAGCGCCCGACCCTCCCCCTTGGAATGTGAGGGAACTTAGAACATATACTCGCGAACAACCCAACCCTGACCGCTGATGCCGGTGCGCGGATGCACGCTAACCGCTTCCTAGCTTGGGAGAGCCGCGAAGCGGCTCTCCCAAGCTAGTCCTTATAATAAGTTAGTGATGATTTTCCTCCGTGCGTCCGTTTCACGTTTTGAATTCCCGCCCTTTTGGCATTCTGTATTTTTGTCTGTCAGTGAGGTTTTTTTCGAAAAGTTTTGTCTGCCCGTGAGGTTTTTGCAGACTGAGTCTTAGGCTGAGGCAAACTCAGATTGAGTTTGCGAGCCACCGCAGGTGGCGAGCCAGTCCTGTGGACGCACATAGATCATGGTGCGGTTAAGTGAGCAGTGCCATTATATTTTGCACAAAGAAAGAGAGCTAGAAATATAATGCGCAAACCAAAAATAATGATTTAACTAATGCAGACAGTGAAAGGAGATTCGGATCCGGATTCGCAGATGCACGAAAATAGATACGACAGCTGTTCTCAACAAAACATACATTTTGCTGGGTAACTTAACTATTGGTTTGGCGGGAAAGTTTTTGCCGTTCTTTCAAGCCAATTTTTATTCATCTTAAAGCAAGGTTTTTCTTTAGTGTTGTATACCATTAGATATCCCATTCATTTCTCTGTTAGACTGTTACTGACTTTTTTCAACAATAGGAAAAATAATTAATTACAATGGTCCAAATGACATACACCAAAAATATTTATTTTTGGTTATTTTTGACAACTTTCGTCAACAATATACCCGAAATTTTGGCACTGCACAAACCAATGGCATTGCGGCATTTGTAGATAAGGTCTAGCTCTACAACATATTTTTTACAGAATAACTTTTGCTTTGAAATTCTGCGAAATATGATCGCTCAAAGTTGGGACATAAACCAAAAAATTCGAAAAAATTGAAATTTTTTATTATTTTAATTTTAGAACCCTAAACATATGCTGATTTTTGTCCCACAATGCTTTGGCTGTTTACTGTAAACTTCCTTAGTAAACTTTAATCTCAATTTTTCTCGAGAATTTTCATACCGGATACAAAATCTGATCAGACAACTGATCAGCAACTTTTTAAGCTCTACAAACTGGCTATATCAGATTTAATCTAACTCCCTCCTACAGTCTAGAGTCGGGAGCACAATTCTCCGCAAAATTATCATTCAAATTCGCGCCTTGCCGCATTTGATGTGCAGGGCTTGATTTCAGCATATTTTTAGGGTTTCTAAAACTTTTTTGCCTTTATATGAGAAAAAAAATTAGTTCAAACAAAACGGCAAGGACTTTTCCGCCAAACCAATATTATTAAAACTCACTTTTTAGCAAAAAACGTTGAAACGCTTTCTAAGCTAGCGCATGAATTTGGAATGTCTGAGCTGCTGAAACGCTGTGATGTATTTCTAATGGCAAGCAGTGGGAAATTCCGAAGAAGCAATTTACTTGTATTGGCGCAGAATTACAATTTGGAACGTTTACAGGTTAGTGAATTTACTAACGCAAAGCTTGCTCTAAAACTATTTTGTCTAGTCAAAATTTAACCCAAACATGAGACGAAAAGGTTTTTGTTAGGTAAAAAGTTTTCTATGTTGCAAAATTTCTTTACCAATTCTCATGAATAGTCGTTTTTGATACCTACTTAAGAATCATGTTAATAATTGACCCTATCCACACAAATGGCTAGCACATAAAGAATTTTTTAAGAATTTTTTAAGCAATATTTTAGGCGCAGTGCATCAGTGATTTCAAAAGCATAGACGACGTAATGGCCATTAAACCTGAGCGCGAATATGTCTTTTTGGATGACCGAAGTAAGCGCATGTTGTTGGATAAGCTGCTTGGAATAAATTCGGCGTTAGCGCTTCCTGCCGCTTTTGTGCCGGAAAGTAGTAATGCAGCAGCGGACCCTCCAACTGGGAAGAAAAGATCTCTTACAACACTTAACAGTGCAAAAAAGCGCAAGTTGACGGATACAGCTTCATGTCCTTGGCTTCAATTAATTTCATGTCCTCCGGATATCGTTCTCCTGGTCGGAAATACTCGAATTCCTGCTCATAAACAGGTAGATAGTTATATTGGTGAATTATAGTTGAAAATATGCCAATAATGGTTAAAATGTTCAGTATTTATCAATGTTCTCCGATTTTTTCAACAATATGTTTCAAAGCGAATTCAAGGAAAGCCGCGAAAGTGAAATTACTCTTGAAGAAATCCGGCACGATGAGATCCTGGAGTTGCTTTCGGTCATTTATCCATCCGACCAGTACTCCATAAATGGTAGGCTTAAATATTTGGTTCTTCAAAAGAGTTGCGAGAAAACAAATTTTTGAACATATTAGTTTGTTGAAAATGATAAGCATATAGCTAAAAAAATCGAAGTTTTAAATTAGAAGTCATCTTTTACGCTCGGAACCCGAATCTGACTTTATTTTTTTTGACTCACATTATTTGTTAATGTCCTTAATAGTAGGGTGGCACGGGGACGGGGATTTTGCGTTCGGGGGCGCCCCCGAAAGTCGGGGATAATTTTTTCGGGGATCGGGGATTTTCCCCGACTTTCAGTCGGGGCCCCGGCCCCCCCCGGGGATTTCAAAATTTTTCAGAAAGTGCTATTTTTGCATAAAAATCGCCAAAATTTTCAAAAACGGGGTTATTTTTGTTAAAAACTCAATTTTTATTATAAATTCCAGCTAAGCAAGCGGTAACCAAATAGCGCCGCAGGCGAAAATTTTTAAATTTTGGAATGGTGGTTCATTAACCCTTCATTTCCGAGTGTATGATATATCATACGCTTTTGATTTGCTAAAGACTTCACAAAAAGAAAGAAACGAATGAGTGTTCATTATTCATACAAAGAGTGTGTCTGTAAATAGATCACATAGAAAAGAGAAATAAACAATGGCAGACATCATGATTTTGATAAAGACAGCTCACCAAAGGAAAGCTAGTGGTAATGCAGACATTCTGCCTTTTGTCTATGGCTCCGGCAATGAAGGGTTAAAAATCTCGAAAATGGAAGGAACGCCCAAATTTAAAGAATAACAATTTTTACTACATTTTTCCGTTATTTTTTCCGGAAAATTTTCCAGGAAACACATGCAATTTTCCAGGTAACACTCGGCGGCGCCCTACCGGGCGCCGCCGAGGCCATTCTTAGGGGTGCTTAATTTCCCCCGGGGCCCTGGGGATTTCATTTCGGGGATTTGTCCCCCCCCCGGTTTTTTTTTTGGGGGGGGGGGGGATCCCCGTCCCCGAAAATCGAAAAATCACGTCCCCCCCGGGCCCCCCCCGCGAGCCACCCTACTTAATAGTCCTCCATATACGTGTCGAGCCGTCAACGTAGTTTTACACCGATTTTTCACCTTTAAACGTTTTCTTTGCCTAGCAAGCATGGTGGATCCTTTGGTGTCACTTTCGGCAATTATTATAGCCATATTATGGCGTTCCACCCGATTAAACTAACTTGGGGCAAATTTTAGCGTAGATGATTTTTGACACAAGCCAGATTTCAGGATAACGCAGTTTTTCCATTTTCAGAGGCGAATATTGCGACTATCGTAAAATTGGCAGACCGTTTTATGATGCCAATGATTTTGGAGCGATGCAAGAAAGAGCTGAAAAGTTCGAACAAAATCAAAGGAGCACTCAAGCTATGGCTCGCTCAGCAATATGGCACGCTTGCCGAGTTGCAGGTAATTCATGACTTTTTAATCAGAGATCCTTTGGTACCCATTATGGTAACTACCTTTTTCATCCATTTGGTAATAATCGAAAGAGAGGCTGAAAGTAGACATAAATCAGACACATTTGAGTGTTGTGAACAGTATAAAGTGTTTTGATTGAAACAAACTAAGCCTAAGGCAGAAATTTAAAATCTGTTTGAATTTCGCATTACAGTAATTTACAATAGAATAAAACGCATTGGATTTGTTTTTCGCGCCAATGCTCTGGAAATTCATACTGAATTTAAATTTCTGTCTTAGGCTTAGTTTACAACGCAGACGTTCAACGTCAGTTTGGGTTAGTGCCATTTTGGATATTTTGAGAACACTATCATATGAGCCTTTCCTTCCTTAAATATTGTTATTACTTTAAAGGGGAGTTAAATCATGTTTTGTATTTCCAAACATTTTATAAGAGAACTAATATAATTTCTTAGTGTATGAATTAGAAGTGCTAAATAAATAATAATTATATTTTGTATAAAAAGAGAGCTCAAGATTCTATTACATTAACACCAAGCAAGTTCGTCTTATTACACTTTGAATTTGCAAAGCAATGCTGCGAAGGTACAAAAGCATTTATGGCGCGAATTCAAACTAATAAGACAAATTTTCACATTGTTAGTTGATATGAAATGATAGTTATGAATATGTACATTTGAGAAAGAATTTGCTTACAAATACAAATCTATCGAGGACGTGCGTAAACTCAAGGCCGAGCCGGAATTTGATTTGCTGGACGACAAAATGCGAGCTTTGCTTCTCGAAAGCATCACTATGTGAATCAAGAAGATATCATCGAATTGCCGTTCAAGAAAATTATTACATTTGATACTTTCTTACCTTTTATAAGTTTTACTTGTCCAATTCGTTCGTCTATCAACATTTTGATTTTATTTTGTTTTACTTATTTTCAAGGTAATGTAGTACTTTGGCAAAAAATTTTTATTTGAAATAAAATTATGATATATCTTAAACATTTGCATTTCGAAGCAGCAAATCTCATTATTATACTTGCTAAGACTAAAGATATGTGTAATATATCCCGTCTATGCTTCAAACTTGTCGTCGGGTTTGATTTTGCGTCAGACGTTTCTGAAACAGTTTAGAAGGGTAATGGCTAATTCGAAAGCCCTGAATCTTAGTATTAATTTGAGCCTTTACTTACCATTTTATAATGTTGCTGAAGTTGTGCCAATTTAAATCCTATGACAATTTTAATGCATTGATGGGATACATTTACCACCTTACCCGGTCCCAATAGCTGTAACCCATAAAAGATCCATCCGATCTATCAATATAAAGAGCGCTAGGATCGATTTTTCACTATAACATAACGTTTTGCTCTTTTCGGTTAAAGCTGTTCAAAGTGAATTTTCTGGACACAATGGAAACACTTACACATACTGATGCACGTGAGTGACTGTTAATGGTACTTTACTAATTTGCTGTTGTCTTTGCGTCCGTCAGTGGCCTGCCGTTTAGGCTCTTTTTAGGCAGTTCGAACCAGATTTCATCACCATTATAGTAAACACCCCCATAAATCTGTAAAAATCGTCTAGAATTGGGGTGGTCCCACCACGAAAATGGAGAAAGGAGGTTTTTGTGTAAAAATAGCCATAACTATGGGAGAGTCTGAATTAAGATAGCACAATCATTTTGCCATTTTGTAACCGGTGTTCAAATTGTTTTGTCGCGAACTTGAACATTAAATTTGAATGTAAAGCAAAGCAAATCTTTCTAGCTTTGCTTTGCGTGAAATTCAAATTTAATGTTCAAATACGCGCCAAACGGTTGGAACCGGCAATCGAAATGGCAAAACGATTGTGCTATCTTAATTCAGACTCGCCCATAACATAAAATGACACTTTTTCAGGTCGGGGTAAAAAGCAAAGATGGTCTACATGTCGAGGGCCGTCTTTTTCCAATTTCAGGGCCGTTGTGGTCCCGCCACGAAAATGCAGAAAAAAGTCTTTTGCGTAAAAATGGCTATAACTCGTGTAAAATGCCACTTTTTGAGTGGAGTAAAAAGCAAAGATGGTCTACGAGGGTCGTCATTTTACAATTTTATGCGTGGGTGGTCCCACCACGAAAATGGAGGAAAGGGGTTTTTGCGTAAAAATCGCCATAACTCACATAAAATACCACTGTTTGCTTTTCACTCTCAATTGTTGATTAAAGTTTTATACTAGTAACAATTTCAGATTATTACGACCGTTACAATCCCAAAGGAGATAATCGAGGAATCTTTTCCATTCTGTGCGATCAGGGCAAATGGACAGTCAATGAGCAAATAAGAGGATATGCTTGTCGGCTGATATCGACACCAATGTCGATATGTCGCATATGATTACAGTCTGTCGTCGATATTTGTCATAGAATATGATTTGAGGGAGTAAATAAAAAATATAAATTTGTTCTTTGTCATATATTTATACGACGATGTAAATGTGTTGTGGTGTTTGAATTTCGTTCAGTGCTGAGTTAAAATTGTGTAACCGCAAAAGCTCTCATAATGATAAAACAAACTTCTATATTGATGCAAATATAGTTCAAACCACTTTTTATCGTCACGTTTTTATTTTGTCTAGACATAAGTATTATTCACATTGCGAATAATTTGCTCGTTCTGAATCATCAAAGACATATCAATCCACAACTCTGCCCAATGCTTCATTGTACATTTAACCATATCCTTTCTCAGTCTGATAATTGAATTGATATCTGTTCGTTAATGGCAATGTATAATATTTTGACGCTAATATTTGTATGCGTATTCCTGACAGTAATAGACGCAACTGCTACTCAGGATAACTTACCTGATACTACAACAGAATGCAACAATCAAAGCAAGTATACTTATAGTGGAACCGATATGGGTTCGGGATATTACGCGTACCCAATACGACACGTCGATTGCAATCTTACGTCCTATTTGAAGGGTCTAGTAGGTTGTTTTGCGAACTAAGTCAAATTCACTCCTTATTCGAGGGTATTTTATATGAAAAATCTACACTCATTCAAATACCAATCTATTAGGGAATATTTAAATTTTACCAAAAAGGGGTTAAATTTTCACCAATCTAGGAAATATATTTTAAGTACAAATGTCAAATTCGGAAAGAATTTGGTTTTTACAGAAAAGTGTTTCTACTTTTTACAAAGCTCCAAAAGCATACATTTTTCAGTACAATCGCACAGACCCTCAGTATCCTCCACCTGCTGAGAAGTGTAGCGAAGAAGTAGAAGGAGTTCGTCTAATGTATATCAAGGAAGGACATATGGTAAATTTTTAGTTTTACTAGTAAAAACAAAACGGAATTGTTTTTGATAAATCTTGTTAAATTTGAAAACAATACTGTTATATCGAAAAAAACGCTTACTGCTT
Organism: Ditylenchus destructor; assembly: GCA_022814885.1. Lineage (NCBI taxonomy): Eukaryota > Metazoa > Nematoda > Chromadorea > Rhabditida > Anguinidae > Ditylenchus > Ditylenchus destructor. The sequence goes on from JAKKPZ010000387.1 coordinate 9,292, forward strand.
TGCAGTATGCACCGGTCGAAATGCTAATCAAATGCACCAGTAATATAAGTGTGTCTCAGGTAAGTTTTATTACTCATATGCAATGTACGAACTACTTTTTGCTTCAGAAAATAAAGGAATACCGAAAATTTGTACAAAGATTTCCGCGCGTGGAAATGAAACACGATGCAAACACATTCAAGAAACATCGATGTCAAGACAGAGGCGGACACATGGTAAAATTTTATAGATTGAAAAGATCCTATTTCAGTCCATCTCTGTCGCGTAAATCAAACTTGTAAATCGACCACGCTCATTCGAATTTCAAGCCGATTTTTAAGCAATTAGAACGGCGCCAATTCTAACATGATGTTTGATTTACGATTTTATTTGCATGGAATTTTGGCAAAAAGCGAGAAATCCGACTATACCTGTGGACGAAGCTCAAAAAGTTGGTATATAGTGGTCATGATCAGATTTTGCATCAAGTAGGAAAAATGCGAGAAATTTTGAGGCTAAAATTTATTACTAGTTTTACTATGCAAAATTTAGTCTCAAAATTTCTCGAATTTTTTCCTATTTGATGCAAAATCTGATCATGACCACTATATACCAACCTTTTGAGCTTCATCCACTCGTACAGTCGGATTTCTCGCTTTTTGTAAAAATTCCACGTTTTTGTAAGATATTTTTAAACAGATGGTGGTCCCAAGCGGATTGCTTTGCAATAAGTTCGATTAGCTTCGATAAAGCCTTCCTTTGAATTTATCGAATTCCCCCCCCCCCCGCCCATGGTGCATGTATAGGGTGAGCCAAAAAAAAGGAGATTTCTCAAAATGCATGTAAAATAGCGATATTGAAACGATATGCCGAGCAGTCTTTTGTATATTCACAAGGAGGCTTATAGCTATCAAACAAAAAAAAGATCACCCCGAAATCATGTCGGAAACCTAAAAAATCTGAGGGGTCAAAAATCGCAAAAATCGCCATTTTTGGGGGGATTTTTGGGGTAAAATTGAAAAATTGCGAACCCGCAGGCAAATCGTCTCAGACGATCATACCGCTGAAGAAAAAGTTGTTCAGTGAGTCGAGTACTACCCAATAAACACAATTTCAGCGAGAAAAAAATTTTTCAATTTTTCTTGTTTCATGTGGTCCCCCACATGGTTCAAAAAATCGATTTTCTAAAAAGTTCCGGAATTTTTTTGCAAATAGTGTTTTTAGGGGTATTTCGATGCGCTGATCACGAACCTGCAACGAGATTTCTGATACTGCTTAAAAAAGTGACATTTTTCGCCGAATAACGACCAAAAATTCGTATTTTTGGACAAAATTTGTCATTATTCTTTAGTTTTCCTTTTAGTTTTCCGACATGATTTCGGGTGTGATTTTTTTTGTTAGATAGCTACAAGTCTCCTTGTGAATATGCAAAAGACCGCTCGGCATATCATTTCAATATCGCTATTTTACATGCATTTTAAGAAATCTCCTTTTTTTGGCTCACCCTGTACATGCACAGCTGCCTGTATATTATTTTTTAAATTTAGGTACAACCGCTCTACGCTACGAATGTGTGCGAATTTGAGCAATTCAGTTTGTACATAAAAGGGAAGAAGAAGACAATAATAACGGATTTTAATGATCAACCCATTGATAATGTCAGAAAATTTTACGCCGTTGTTGTGGACGGCTTTGTTGGGACGGAAAATGTTTCGTCCATTGGATGCGATAATGTGGGTTAAATGATAAAAAATGAGTGAAAACAGAACTTTATAACTTTAGAAAGACATGCGGTCTAATCTCTGTTCCACACAATTTCTCGCAAACCTCTTTCCTGATTCTGGCGAACTGATGGTGCTAAGCCGACTACATTGTTGCTGCGAAAATTCGAATTGTTCCACGTTTAAGCGCAGTAGAAAAACAAATATGTTTTGTCTGACCGGGTAAGCCGGAATTATGTAAATTCCAAATTCAATCTTAAAATGAAGAACGAATCTAACTAACACTAATTGTTTTTTCAGTTCTCATAATTATGAGTTTTTGAACGGCGAAATATATTCTTCCATTCCGTTGCAGATGGACATATATCCTCTGGATCAACTTATTCTCGATACAGTAGGTCATTTTAATTATCCTGAAACAATCTTGTGTGAAATTTTATTAATGGATTTACTTCACGATTGGTGCTTGTCTATACAATTGTTTATTTCTGACAGGAATCTTACAGAAATACGAACAATGGCTTATTAGAAAGCCAACGAGCTGTAGGTAACCGAAAATTGTTAGATCTGGGGACTATGGCACTAAAGAGAAAACTAAAATGTTTTGCTTTCCATGAAAAATTTTGTCCCATTAAAACTTTTCACTGCAAAGTTGAAATAAAAAGTGAACAGTTTGTATGGCGCAAAACTTTTTCACTGAAACTCAAGACTGTGTTTGCGTCAAACGTCAAACTTGTTCCTGTCACATCGTCTAACGGAGAATGCAAACAATTTTGCTTTTTATATTATTAATAAAGATAACTTTTGTATATTTAATAAATAAAATTTACTCCTGATGCGCTTGCCATAAGTGCATCTGGTGCAAATGAAAATGTTCAAATGAAAAATTAAAATCAAATTAGAAAAATTGCAGTAAGTTACAGCAGTAGCCAAAATTTCACGGATAATTCTGTGACGGTAAAAAATTTTACTGAACAAATTTTTTAAGTCCATATTTTCTGTTGCAGGCATGTTATACCACAATAAATGTTTCCAAATGGCTTCTTGATAGTGACCTCTTTCTAAATATCATTCTCTCTCACAGCGAACGAGTAGACTCAGACATGCAGAGAGAGCTGAGTAACTTCACAACATCCTCGCGTACGGCATGCAAAATGGTTGTTAAAAATGGGATAAACGACACTGAAAACGATATTTATGTAAGCACTTCAAATTTGACTTGCCATGTTCAATACATCTTTTTTAGATGGTCTGCAGAGAAAATGTACAGGAGAGTGCAAATGACACTGTATATTTCACATACGATCCCAGGTTTCTACTCTATTTTGTTTTGTGACTTTGTGTGTGGGTACTATAAGGTGTTTTAAATCCGCAGTAAAACCGCCGGAACTTTCTGTAAAACATTCGCCAAATCGAATCACAACGCAAATAACACCTTTGCAGAAAATGCCTTTTCATGGATAAGTAGTCTTTATTCCATCTTCGCCAATTCCTCAAATATTCAAGTGGCCTAGAAATACGTAATCAGAGTATTTTGTGTCTTGAGTCTTATACTAAAGTTTCAAAGTCCGTCTGTCACACTCCTTTTTAAGAAAGTATGGAGAAATGTAACGACTGCACCCCAGTTCCGCCCCTAGATGGGACGGAATTGGCCATTGCCCCTTGCGACCTCCACTCGCAATGGGCAGTTCCGGTCCCTCTAAGGGGCGGAACTGTCCATTTACCAACCACGTTGCCTCTCATTGTCAAGATGTTTATGTAAACATCGCGTTGAAAGTAGAGGCGAGGAGCATACTGTAACCACTCCGTTGAAAATAGCGGCCTATGACATACTGATTGTGGGGATAATCGGCGCCGCATCGTTTGATGCATGAATTCCGCTAGTATTCTACAATTTTTACATGTAGACAACACAAATTGCTAATTAATTTCTCGGAAAACTGACTGCAGATCAAATTTCATTCAGTATGATAACTAATCTATAAATCTGCTTTTGAAAAAATATCATATTGTTCTAGTTTTATTGATGAGTCATTGTAATTTTCAGCACACATATTCTCCAAACGAGCAAAGCGATTTTCGTCTTATTGGCCGAAATGAAGGAAAAGAAATGGACGGTTAGTTGTGCTACGAGATAAGTATTTGCGCCTAAAGCGCGGCAGGTGCGCAGCACAGATCTTGTAAAATTTGCAGCCAAAATTAACTCAAAATTTCGACTCTTTTTAGGCTCAAATGCTCTCTATATATGACTATCTTTTGTACATTTCTCATGCTTGATCGACAAATTTTTTTAGCTTTCAAAGGACATGTCGCTACTTCTCTACCAATGTTACTTCCATTACAAACCACCTAGTTCCGGAACGCAAGACTACTGCTATTTTTACTATGATTCAGAACAAAGAAGACAACTGAACATCGTAGAAGGTAAATTTGATTGTTTATTCAATAACGCATTCGAACAGCCGTCATATTTGCACAACAAGCGCTGTGGGAGTCCCTACCACGTCGGCGTTTTTTGCATGGTTTTGTATCAAAAAGTGTGACAGGCCTGTTTTTGTCGTTAAAATCCCGAGATTTTTGGTACTTACCCTAATTTGGGTACGGGGAATCCGAATTTGGCATTATTTTTGGCATTCGGTTGGGGGGTTTTTGGCGTTCTGCCCATTTTCTGTTTTTGGCGGTTTAGTGAGGGGATTTTTTGCTCCCGGGGGTTTTCGGGCACGGGGAATCCGAATTTGGCATTATTTTTGGCATTGGGTTAGGGGGTTTTTGGCGTTCTGCCCATTTTCTGTTTTTGGGCGTTTAGTGGGGGGATTTTTTGCTCCCGGGGGTTTTCGGGGGTGGGGTGAGTCGATTCGATGGCCTGCTCCGTGAACCAGGTGAGGTTGCCCCACTCCCTGGTGAACTCCAGCCCGTGGCGGAAAAACATATGCCTGAAATTTGATCTTTGGTTAATCAATAATTTATGGAATGAAACTTACCCTTTTTGTTTCACATTTTCCATGGGCATGTTTGTGCGCATGTGTGTCAAGAGGTTGTCCATGCGGGAACCAAGTTCCTGGATCTCCTCAGGGCTGAGGAATTTGGACTCTATAAGTTAAAATTTAGTGTTCTTGACTGGGGGTCATTTTGGAAAACCCCCCACTCTCGGGGGTCGCGCTTCTAATAAGACCCCCATATGGCTAACTTTGAGGGAAATGGACCAATCTCAAAAATCTCTTCGGATTCGGACTCAGCGTAGTCGAAAACCCCCAGAACCGCCAAAAGGGGGTCAAAAACGGACATTTTTTGAAAACCCCCCAAATTTGGCATTCTGCCAAAATGTCCGTTTTTGACCCCCTTTTGGCGGTTCTGGGGGTTTTCGACTACGCTGAGTCCGAATCCGAAGAGATTTTTGAGATTGGTCCATTTCCCTCAAAGTTACAAAGTCGGGATCGGCAATCGCCTCAGGGCACCCGGGTCCCAGTTCAATCTCGAGACCGCTCTCTCGTGAGCCCCTTCCCAAGAAAGTTAATGAAATCCCGAAAATGCTTACCTGTCAGGTCCTGGACTGCTTTCAGGAGTTCCAGTGCGCGGCCAATCCCGCGTGCTGTTCCCCAGTCCTCCAGAGACAGCGTTTGGGGCAGGCTTTGCACTAGCAGTTGGATCTGCCCCATAATGATCCTTAGGTGATTTCCCGTAAAGGCGTTGAATGACGCCAGGGATTTGGTCACCCCGAGTGACGAATACAGTTGCTCCATCTTGTATGGGTCATGCGGGAGTACGAGCTTTTCCAGATCCTTCAGCATGTCGTTGGCGAATCCGAGCACGTAATGCAGGAGCGGGACGATGATTTGGTTGTGCGGTATCCGGAACAGGGGCTGGCGGATTTTGCTGTGTTGGCCCAGCGGGTCGTCGTTATGTCGAAGAGGCAGGGCCAGATTCTCGACATAATTGCCGAAGGATTCCTCGGAATGCGCCTGGCACACAACGCACGGGAAGCTGCATCTTGCCGCTTTGAGGCCGAAAATAATTTTCAGCCATTTGTAGTCCCCGCAGGCGAACCAACAAATATTTTTGGGGCCAAAAAAAAGGACCCCCATTCCCTAGACAAATGTCCTGGGAATGGGGGTCCTTGGGTCTGACTTTATCGCTATAAAATTACTAAATACCTACCTGAACTTCCTCCGGTTCTTCTGGGTAGAGCGGCCGGAACGCTTCATCCAGATGACCAGTCCCTTCTTGGCGGCGCAAGGATGACGTTTGGCCTAAAAACATTCGTCAAAATTGTTAAAAATGCTTAAAATTTGGCTTACCTGTCTCGCTGCAGCGGCGTTTGCCTTCCTTTCCTGTTCCTTCTCCCTCTTTCCGGCCTGTGCCTGTCTCGCTTTTTGCGGATGACGTCCTGAAGAGGACGGTTGGGGTTGATCCGGAGATGAATCCATTGAAATTTGACGAAAATTTAAGAATATAGATCTGAAAACAAAACAAAATTACAAAAACGCAACAATTACACGCAAAAATCACAGAAAATCACGCAAAAAACACTTAAAATTCACCCAAACAGCATTTTGCACGTCAATTTTTGGGAAACTAACTTTGATTGATAAGATTGCCTTAGGCAATTGGCATAAAACAGACCGCCAGAATTTTAAAATTCAATTTGCTTACGTGAAATCCACGTGAAAATGGCCAGTTTTAGCCATTTCTCATAACAAAACCCGACAAAAGTCGAATTTAAACTCCAAAAATTGTTCCTGGGGGCCTTGTGAGATCACTCGACAAGGTTACCGACACCCCGGACAAAAAGTCCGTGTCCAGGAAAATGCCTCAGCACAAGTGCCGGGCAGTAAGCATACCAAAAACCACAATTTCCCGTCATTTCCAGCTCAAAAACGCCAAAAAACGCGATTTTCCCAACTTTCGTGGCGGGACCAAACCCGATCTGAGCTCAAATTCGGACTCAGCGCACCCGAAAACGGTATACCCCAAGAAATTAGGGCTGTTCTAGGCCAAAAACGCCAAAAAACGCAATTTTCCCAATTTTCGTGGCGGGACCACCCACGATCTGAGGTCAAATTCGGATTCGCCGTATCCGAAATAGGGTAAGTACCAAAAATCCCAGTCGATTTCCGACGTACTACTTCTCATTTTCTCCAAAATACACAAAAATGACCATTTTTTGGCAAAAAAAACCGAAAAAATGTCGAAATGGGCCCAAATTTACTCTTGTCCAAGATTTTTTTTGAAATAGTAAAATTTGAAGTGTTGCTCGATCATACTGGACAAGTGAAATATTCATCCATGTGGTTATTATTTCTAAATCGGGTCTCAAAGTTGACTCATTTAACACTGAAAAACGCAAAGTGTACCAACTTTGAAGCCCAAAATATAAATAATAATCACACGGATGAATATTTCACCCTACAGGTATGATAGAGCAACACCTGAACTTGCTTCCTGGCAAAAAAAATCTTTCATAAGAGGAGATTTGATTTTTGGCTGAAATTGGCCGTCACGCTTTTTGATACAAGAAACGCCGACGTGCTACGGGACCACAGGACTGGGCAAGATTGAGTTCTTGTGTCCAATCCAAGGTTCTTCTCCCATGTCCAGTCCAGAGTTTTTGGGGGCAGGTCCAGTCCAGCGTACTTGGGCCAGGTCCAGTCCAGTTGCTTGAAATTCCTGATAAAAATAATTTTGAAACAGAGTACCAGGGCTGGGAACTTTGATCGCGGGTCCGATCCGATCCGATCCGATACCTGGTGACCGCCCACCCGATCCGATCCGATCCGATCCCCAAAAAACCCGATATTTCCGATCCGATCCGATCCAAAATTTTTCACCAAATTTGGCTGTTTTTCAAAATTTTTCCCAAATCATCTAAGTTTGCTATTTATGCCCAAAAGTGGGTCAAATTTGCAATTTTTTGATAAAATATGCCAAAATTTATTTTTTTATGAATTTGTACAATTGTACTTCTTTTACCTAATTTTAAAATAACAGGAATAAATAGCGCCGCAGGCGAAAATTTTTCAATTTTTTGGCGAATTTCATATAAAAACCTTCAATTTTTGGCGTTTTAAGCTCAAAATTAGTACTGTTAGTTTCTAAAAACGACAATCACTGTCGAAAACCAATGGAGAAAGAACGAAAAAACAGCGCCGCAGGCGAAAATTTTTCAATTTTTCCCGGTTTGGTACAAAAATTATTCGATTTTTCGCGATTTTCATATAAAAATATTCAAAATTCTTGCAGGAGAAATGGTAACCAAATAGCGCCGCAGGCAAAAATTTTGTAATTTTGGAATGGTGGTTCATTAAAATTTTCTAAAATTTTTCCCGGCCGCGCCCTATCGGGCACGGCCGGCGGGAATTTAAAATTTGAATTCGTGGCCGAGTGCATTCTTAGGGGTGCTTGGATCGGTCCAAAAAGGCCAAAAAAACCGATCCGATCCGATCCTCAAAAAACCCGATATTTCCGATCCGATCCGATCCGATCTCCCAGCCCTGCAGAGTACCCCCGGGTACTCCGATAATTTTTTGACCCCGGATTCTGACTCAGCACCATCGGAAACCTCCGGGTGCAAAAAATCAGCTCCGTAGGTAAAAATCAGCTTTCGTTCGGAAAATGTTAATTTTTGACTAAAAAGCCACTTTTTGGCCCAAAATTTGAAATTTGCGTAAACTAACTTTCCTAGACCTACCAAATGAGCTACTACACACCCCTGTAGGTGAGCGACAGAGGGTACATGTGTTGGTCTGACAGCCAGTGTAATACCTAGTAGGGGAAAACATACTCAGACCATTCTACATTTGAGCAATCCGCGGTGGAATCCGCGGATTGTAGCCGTAGACTTGGTTATTATTATACAACCGATTTGCGGTATACACATAAAAATTACCATAATAACTTCTGAATGCATATGAAATGTTTTCCACTCATAGATTAGGTAAAATAACTTCAGGCACAAACTTTGTCTTCATGGATCCAAACCTGCACGAGCTCAAAATTCGAGAACTATTGGAGCAAAATAGTACAGATATCTGCGTTAGTACTGGAGGCTGTGAAATTAAGAATGGCAGCGCGCGATCTTGTGACAATAACGAACGTTTTGTGCTCGTTTGCTTTTGCCGCAATGAAAGTCGATATTGCGACTACCACTTGATGGAGAAATTGAAAGAGGACAACAATTGGAGTAATATCGAATATTACGTAGGAATTTTATCTTTCTTTTACTTCACTTTTAAGGCTGGACTTTATGAAGAAACATTGCATTTCTCGCGTGGTCCATTTAAGGACTTTTAAAATCTCAAAATTCTTGGACAACTAAAATGCCACCATTTTCACCAAACCATCCTGAAACTCAAACCTGATATATATTTTCATTACAAAGTCAAAATTCGAAATATCCCAGGTACCACACTGCGACGTAGGCAATTACGACGTGACCGACGATCATAGCAATGATTCATTCAATTTTCCAATCCCGGCAAACAGCATGAGTCAATTCTTCTGCTTCGAGGAAGTCACCGATACTGAGGACGGATGGAAAAAAGCACATGAAATGGTATTTCCGGCGGGCAGAGTTGGCTTCTTCAATCATTCTGAGCACAAAAGTTTGGTGGAAAACGAGAAGCTGTGTCTCAATTCGAAACCAGTTTTGAGTGCAATGGTCTCCAATAGCTTCACCTCACAATGCGGTAATGTTGGGAACAGGTGACATTTTATTCCAAACCAGGTCACTCGTAGTGTTAACAATCACATTTTAGATACTTTTACTGTTGCCAGGCCACTTTGCACTCGAGGAATGAAAATATTTCTTCGTATATGAGACAGAATTACACGTGCAATACTGGAAAAGAAGTGAACGAATGTTATACAATAGCCCAGCACCAAAGGTTAACCAATCCGGCAAACATAAGCAGCACCTTAAAGGTAGGTATTGTTAGAAAGAATGTTCCTTAGTTGTTATAGATGTTGCAGTTAATACTGGGAATCAGTTAATACTGGCACTAACTAGTTAATACTGGCACTAACTAGTTAATACTGGCACTAACTAGTTAATACTGGCACCAATTAGTTAATAATGATAAATTTGGTTATTTTGTTTCATTTTTCGAACTGTTTGTCCATTTTTGGAGCATTTCTCACTATGTTGGTTATAAATCTGATATTACTGTCTCTATATCAGCTTTTTTTCTAGATTTCATAATATATCGCAGAACTTTTAGTTTTTCGATTTTTGCATCAAAAAATTACAATTTTCATTATTTTTAACAATTTTGACAACTATTTCGTTGTATGACCTTGAATGAATTTTTATGGATGTGATTAACGAGGAAAAAAATTACCTAATAGTGCATTTCCAGCAAAACTATCACGTGTTTTTATACAAATACTTATATAAATATAGTTTCATGGAATGTTTCTGGTCATGGTCCCAAGAGCCGAAAATAAATATTTGGTTTCGATAAATTTTGGTTTCGAAAATACAAGAAGAACAGAGTAGAATAAGAACAGAGACTGGTTTGAAAGTCTGTATTGCATTGAAATATGTTTGGGTTTTCCATTTATGAAACAAACCATTTATGAACATCGACGGTTTACCAAGATTTTGATGATAGGTAGTTCACATATATAACAAATTTTGGGTCAAAACCCGTGACATCTTCCTATTTTTTCTAAAGTCGGCACTGCAAAACGACACTTGAGAAAATAGAGAGAAGTAATACAAGTGCACTGCATATAGGGAAGTGCACTTTGTAACATGCCCTTATAAGCAACTTTACTCTTCGCTTCTCTCTCAAGCAACTTTGCTTCTTAAACATTCACACAAACATACTGATATCTCACAATATAATGAAAATTGTAATTTTTTGATGCAAAAATCAAAACTTAAAAATTCTCAACTATGTGTTGGAATCTGGACAAAAAGTTGATATAGAGGCAGTAATATCAGATTTATAACCAACATAGTGAGAAATGCTCCAAAAATGGACAAACAGTTCGAAAAATGAAACAAAATAACCAAATTTATCATTATTAACTAGTTAGTGCCAGTATTAACTAGTTAGTGCCAGTATTAACTAGTTAGTGCCAGTATTAACTAGTTAGTGCCAGTATTAACTAGTTAGTGCCAGTATTAACTAGTTAGTGCCAGTATTAACTGCAACATAGACATGAAATTTTTCCTTTTCGTTATGTTTGATCATGTCAAATTTTGCACTTGCTTTTATATACTCCGTATTTCCTTACCCAAGACTTAGAATCAACTAGGAGGCGCCACAGTGGCTGCTAGTTAATCTGGTCCAGTTGAGCTGAACTAGTCTATTGAGCGCCGCTCAGTAGACAGACGGTTAGAGAAAAACGAGTAAATACACAGGGTTTTGGGATTTCGATGTGTTCGATCGGTTCTCGAGGACCCGGCCGAACACGGTATCGATCGTCTTCTCTCACGGAAGAGGAGTCGAGTGACATCAAGAACAGCCACAACCGAGTTGCCCAAAGGAGTGTAGGTAAAACCCCCCCCCCCCCCGGTAAAAACCCCCCCCGCAGCCATTTTTGCCATAACTTTTTACTGGAACCTTCTAGAAGGATGAGTAATAGCTTAAATGAAAGCTAAGACTCTGGGCTATAAATCGGTATATTACTTGCCACATCTCGATTCAAGATTCTCGAGATTTAATTTTTTTTGTCTCAAATTCTCGAATTTGCAAAAAAAGTTGAAATTTTGAGACAAAAATAATTAAATCTCGAGAATCTTGAATCGAGATGTGGCAAGTAATATACCGATTTGTAGCCCAGAGTCTTAGCTTCCATTTAAGCTATTACTCATCCTTCTAGAAGGTTCCAGTAAAAAGTTATGGCAAAAATGGCTGCGGGGGGGGTTTTACCGGGGGGGTTTTACCGATTCCCGCCCAAAGAGTACTTGCCCTTTTAAGTGACCTATGAGGATGAAAATCCGGGATTTCAGAGATCAAAGATCACGGATACGGGAAATTTTTGGATTTCCACACTCGCCACATTCAGGGCTGTCAATTAACGTATCACACGGCCTCGTAGGTGGTCTGGATAGGGCTGACTCGGACGAACTGGGCGCTCGTACGGAAGTGGTCCCCCACACTTTTGAGTAAAATGCAATAGGGCAGACCCTATAGTATAGACTTTTAGATAACAGTTGCAATTACATACAAAAATCAGCTCTGTCAATAATGCATTTAATTCCACTTTCCAGGAGAGAAAGCTATGCGAGGTCGAGAACTCAGATGTTTCTCGCCTCCCAATGTCAATGTGGGGGCTCGGTTTCACAACACAACCCATGTGCTACTTCACCATTCCTTTGGGACAGGCCGGACTAGGAAAGATCGACAGCTGTAAGTTTTTATTCTGGCTGAGGAGCCCTTCAAATTTTTGGACCCATGTGGTACCCCTATGATATCAACTTTTCTTCAATCTCAGTTATAAATCCAAGTTTTACACTAATTCCAATTTTCAGTAAGTTGCTTTTAATTATAAATTCCAATCTTTTACAAATAACTATTTCAGATTATTATGACCGTTACAATCCCAAAGACGACAATCGAGGAATCTTTTCCATTCTGTGCGATCAGGGCAAATGGACAGCCAATGAGCAAATAAGAGGATATGCTTGTAGGCTGGTATCGACACCAATGTCGATCTTGATTCAAAGAGAAGCCAGCGAATTATCCTGCTGCTGCGCAGCCAATTTGGTAGAAATCTATAAACGATTGATTCTCAACGATAGAGAGAAATTCATACAGAGACAAAATTCTGTGCTAAGAATGGATGACGAATAAAGATCATTTTTAGGTAGCACGTGTTTGCGTATGATTACAATTTGTGTGTATTCAATATTGTAACAAAATATTTTTTGAACGAAGTGAATAAACATTTTCTTTGGTACTGAATGGTTTATGGCTTCTTTAAGTGAATTTATTAAACGGTTAAAAACAATTTATCATACCTCAAAAAATTCAATTTTTCCTATGTTATGGCCAAAAATATGCACAAACACCCTTGTCCACGTTTTCGTGATAGGATCCAAATATATAGTTTCCAAATATTTTTAAAAACAGCAAAAGGTTCAGATGGCTTTATAGATTTGTTATAGATTGTACAAAGAGAGAATCACTTTTTAGCAATCGCTAAGAATGAAAATTCTGTTTTTGAGTTTCTGAAAGTATTCCGTGAAATTTGTTCTGGAATTGTTGTAAAGACGATGCATCGTGAATCATTCGGTTACCAAATGCAGTCTCACAAATGCTTTTAATTTTCTGTTTTCGTAATTCTCATTTTTATTACTTTCAGCTTTTATTAATTCAGATAATTTATGTGGTAGATGTACATCTTTTGCGATTTGCTGATAAAATTAGCCAAAAAATTATTAAAACTGATCACGATTGTAATTTTTGAAGCAGATAATACGGGAATTCGCCTGTAACAAATAGTTTTACATCTTTGAATGATACTTTCGTAAATGAGAAACGAATTCGTTCCAATCCACTAAACCGCAATGTCCGTGTCACGGTCCCCGCCCCAAAATTTTTTGCACGATAGAACCCCAAAAACCACGGATACCCCGTTTTAGGGTAGGTTTAGTTTGTGAAATTTTTTTTCAGACCCCCTGCACACAAAAAAGTGCACTTTTTGGCCAAAAAGTGTCATCTATAAGATACATTCTGCATCAAATAAAGAATGGAGTAATGATTGGCCTGCATATGGCCGGCTGGCCGCCTTCTTGTGGCTGTAAGGAGACAGCCTAAACAGGGGCATTTTATGTAAAGAAAATTTTATTGTTATGTTTTAGCAAAACAGATCTGCTAAATTTGTAAAATACAATCGATTTCACGATTTGGAATAATAAAGGAGTTTACTACGGATTGCATAAAGATAATATCATTATGCGATAAAAAAATTTGTAAGGAAAAAGGAGAAAACGAGAAAGGAGAGAAGAAATAAATTTATACAATGGAACATTTTTATATAAATACCATTTTTATAAGAATTATTTGGTGAAACTTCACCGTTTCGCCCTATTTGCATAGACGATGAAGTAATTTTTGTTACTACTAGGACGGGCTCTTCAGTATACCCTAGTAGTGTCTTTTTGAAGAGAGAGTGAAAGAAAAGAGAGTATAATTTTTGCAAAATTAATTTGAAGCTAGTATTTAGAAAAATCAGTATTTTTAACATTAGTCCATTTTCCTAACGCTGAATATTAGAGTTTTAGCTTACTGTTAGTGTTCGCCATCTTTAGCTTTTCCGCGATGTTATTCACTTAAAGAACGACCTTGAAATCAGCCAGAGATTGTAGTATGGATCATGAGTTTTTACGCAAAAAATTATTTCTAGAAAACTTTTGCAAAAAAACCATAGTGAGGACCCTATGGTATGAAAAATCATTTTTCTGAAAAATCTGTCGAAAAAAATCAATAGCGTCCCCCTATGGATTTTTATCCAAAAAACTGGTTTTTTTGGATATCTTTAAAAATAGCTAAAAATAGTATTTTGGCTATTTTTACTATATTTTGTCTAAATTTTGTCTATTTATATGAGACATACGAAATACTAGCAAAAACTGCGAAAAATTTGGAAAAAACCCATTTTTTGGCGGGCTCTATTATAGGGGGGGTTAATTATTTCAATACCCATCTAGGGGGTCTATTTTAGGGAGGCTCTATTATAGAGGGGGCTCAATTAGAGGAAATACAGTAATTAGGGTGGCACGCGGGGGGGGCCCGGGGACGGGGGGGCCCCCTACGATTTTTCGATTTTCGGGGACGGGGATCCCCCCTCCCCCCGAAAAAAAAACCCGGGGGACAAATCCCCGAAATGAAATCCCCGGGGCCCGGGGGAAATTAAGCACCCCTAAGAATGCACTCGGCGAGGCCCCGTAGGGCGCCGCCGCGCGAAAAATTTTGAACTTTTTCGAGAAATATGGAAAATTTTCAGTGCAAACCGATTCGAAATATAAAAAATTCGCCACTGTCTGGGGGCTATCGCCCCCAGACCACATCTATATTTCAATATATTAACTATAAATTACATCCTCAGACCAGGGCTGAAGATCGTTCCTTACTAGAATTGCAAGGGGAGCATTTTCGCATATCATACACTCTCGTAGCGGGGAAAAGTAAAAAGTTGCCTTTGTACCGTAAAAAGTGCCTTTTTGCACTTTTCTGGACAAAAGTAGTTGGGAGTGAAATACTGCGAAAAAAATTCTAAATTTGAATCTCAAAACTGATAAATTTATCCTATGAAAAACCTTAGACATGTTTTTTAAAAATTTTTAATTTCAACAATTTAAAACTTTTTCACTTCTTTAGCTCATGAGTTTCAAATGAGCTATTATTCATAAAATTAATAAAAATTTAGAAGATTCTGCAACTGTAGGCTCAATTCATGAAAAGGGCCGTTTTTTATTCCGATTTGCGTTTTCATTATATCATTATTCACCAATGTTCTAAATTGTTTAAGAATACTGCTAGACGCTCTACTTAGTATTTGCGTAAACAAGTTTAAAAATTTACATAAGTAAACGAAATTTCCAAATTCACGAATGATCATCAAAAGATTTCTATGGAAAAGTGGTCATTACGGAGCGACAAACACGAAAATGGTTCAAAATGTTCAACGACGGAAGAAAAAGTGCAAAGCGCAAGCGAGGTTCCGGAAGACCCGTCAAAATCGCGCGGACAGTTTTAAAACACCGTGTTTTCCATGCATTTGCTCCCATGACATTTGCTTGACGTTGGCTCAATAACGCGACCGAAGGCCCAGAAAACAAGGAGAAATTCCACATTAATTGACAGCTGACCAGAAGAAAGCCCGAGCGGTCGCATGTCACAGACCCTGGAACTTTGAGTTACTGTAATTTAGATATTTTCGGGGCACATGATTTACGGTGAAAAGCAATATTGCAGGCATAGGTCTTCCGCGTCTATCGAGCTCTTACTTGCCTAAATCTTGCTTCCGTATACTGACTTATACCCCATTATTTTTGGGGACTCTGTTTTTTGCTGTGCTATTTTGCGGTGGTGTTCCGGACCTCCGTAACCGGAAATCCTGAACAACAATTGAACAAAATGTAGCCCTCTATCAGTCGTCCAAATGGGATATAAATAATGCCAAGTTTACCAGAAAATATAAAAGATAAAAATCCGGAAGTTGTATACAGGGCAGCACAGAAATTAGCAAAATCCAAAAAATTGCCACAACATCCAGGAAACTATCCTACAAACTACCGTGTTTTCCGGTAGCACAAGAACTTCCTGCGTGGACAGCGCTTCGGGAACATTCATGACCTCAAAACGGCACTTGGCAATTTCTTTGGCTTAAAAGATCCGGAATTTTTCAAGGGAGAAATCCAAAACCTGCCATAACTATAGCTAGAGATCTAGTACAACCGGGCTGACTTATTGGTTTCATAAGATTATGTCATTTTCGTTGTTTTTGTATACAATAATGGAAATTTTAAGGCCCTTTTTTATGAATTGACCTAATATTTTTAAAATTTTTGCAAAAATGAAAATAGAGCAAAATATTTTCAAATGTTTTTTCGCTGTTTTAGGCACTTTAGGATTTATCTGACGTTTTCTTCACAAAAAGCTTTCGCTCAAATGCATACCAACATCATAAAATTTTCAATTTTTCTTAAAATTGGTATTTTGTGCAATTTTGCGCCATTTGAAAAGTTCGGACAAGGTAAACGACCATGGTGAATCCATTAAAAGTGTTATCTCGCTCTTTGGATTAGGGAAATGTGAGTTTTTGATATATTCTTGAACCCCAGAAATGAAAATTTTAGCTATTTGCCGAAATCAAAATTTTAAAGAAGATATTCAATGTTTGTTTGCTTATTTGAGCTCATGATTACCTAATTGATCGGAATACGACAATTAAATGGCAAAAATACTCATGATGGCGTTTACGGTCTTTTAAACTAAACTGGTGTTGAATCATCGGCTGCGAAATATTAATGACGGAATCTATTCAGTATGGGGCAGCCTTCACAACCCTCCTTTACAGCTGTTAAAGGGAGATTGACGCTCTTTGGGGGGGGGGGTTTTGGGTGTTTTAGATTGTTGCTTATACAGTCTACCTCCGTTTATCGGGAATTTCAGATGTCAGGACGAAAATTGGCTGGAACGGATTTTTTACTGGAACGGTATCTAGTCAATCACAGAAAAGTACCAAAAATTCATAGCAAACCCTAAAAAATATACCGAAAACATTTAGAAAATCGGCGAAGTATAAAAATGAATAATTTTCATAAAAAACTGCTAAAAAGTAGTATAAATTTGAAAAATAAACAAAAACATGATAAAAAAGATAAATTCCAAAAAAAGCCTTACTTCGTCAAATTTGTTACACATAATAAGAATTATTAAAAACTTGCAAACAACCGGCAAAAAATGCAAAAAAAAATGACGAAAAAAATTTTTGAAAAATTGCCTTAGAAAAATATTCCTCCAACTCGAAACTCGCTCGAAACTCGGTATTTTTGGCAACTCGAAACCCGAAACTCGAAATTTTTTTGCCAACTCGAAACCCGAAACTCGAATCGGAAAATCCCAAACTCGCCCAGCCCTGCTGCGGACGGACAGAAATACCAAAAAAAATAGATTTCGGCCAAAAATGGCAATTTTTGCACAAATTTTTTAAACTCTTACTTTTTTAAATCATCAAAGAAATCCATTAGAAGCACAAAAATATCGCTTTTACACATAAGAATACGTAAAAAACGTTTTTAAGTTTTGGCGCGAATTCAAATATTTAAAAACTTCAGTAGTATTTCATGCACACCTACTCATCGAGACCTACCGTTTTTTCTCTTGAGTAAACCCCGGGGCGTATATTTTTCAACCCCCCCTCTAGGAGGGGCTTACTTTAGGAGGGGGGCTTACTTCAGGAGGGGGGCTTACATTGTTCAACCCCTCGCCGGCGGAACCGGCGAGGAAAATTTTTTGAGATTTTTGTCAAAATCGTCAAAAATTTTCGATTTTTTTAGCAATTTTTTTGGCGAATAATTTTTTAAAGAAAATTTTTTGCCAAAAAACCATAGGGGGACCCTATTGATTTTGAAAAATCATTTTCTGAAAAATTTGTCAAAAAAATTAATAGGGTCCCCCCTATGGTTTTTCGGCAAAAAATTTTCTTTAAAAAATTATTTGCCCAAAAAACCATAGGGGGGACCCTATGGTTTTGAAAAATCACTTTCGGAAAATTCATCAAACAAAAGAATTTGTTCAAACACATTTCCTTTGTTGATATTTTATTTAACGAATGTATTTAAACAGATAATATATGTAAAAAAGAGCATTTTAATGTAAAAAACCTTACTTTGGGGGGGTATATTAGAGGGGGGCTTATATTTTTCAACCCCCCCTCTAGGAGGGGCTTACTTCAGGAGGGGGCTTACTTCAGGAGGGGGGTTTACTCAAGAGAAAAAACGGTAACGATTGAGCTATCATTAGCACAAAACTAGCGACTGGATCCCGGGATAAAGCTAAATGCCAAAAAACAGTTTTCAGCCAAAAATTTTCATAAAAAAACCACTCATCTCAACGTTGCTTAAATCGCGAGAAAAACGTGCTTATGTTTTTCATAGATCTCACATTATAGTAAGGATTTTCTATGACACATGGCATAGAGAATTATAAATGTTGAATTATTAACATGGATTTGACAAAAATATAGCCCGATATAGGCCACAATGGTCGAAATGGAAATTGTCAAAACCGAAAGATTTCGACTTCTTTCCAGTAATCTTCTTTAGACATAATGTGAAATATCATACAAAGCTAGATTTTCCTGGTAAGTTCAAATTTTTTATTCCAAATAAGCAACATCATCGATTTAGGAACATCTATCGAAGGGGTGTTGTTGAATCGAAAGTCGACTGTATTCAATTATCCGATTGCTTTATTTTATTAACGAAATATATTCCACAGATTAAAACATAATTATATGCATTAAAGTTAAACAATAATTTCGTAACTCGTCACGTCGACTATGCTCTCGTTTTTCATGTGACAATGTCATATCCAACTTCCTGTAATAATGAAGTAAACTAAGCTTGTTCTGCAAAGTCTGTACGATTCAAAAGGAAATAGGGATTTAAATTACAAGGATCTGCTTCAATTTGAATTATTCGTTACTTTCGAATCGTAGAGTCTTTACAGAATGAGCGCAGAATTCGTAGCCGC
This sequence comes from Ditylenchus destructor, assembly GCA_022814885.1. Taxonomy (NCBI): domain Eukaryota; kingdom Metazoa; phylum Nematoda; class Chromadorea; order Rhabditida; family Anguinidae; genus Ditylenchus; species Ditylenchus destructor. Next base: position 28,202 of record JAKKPZ010000387.1, read on the forward strand.
AATATTCCCGAATTACTTCGCGCGGCCCAAACATCGTTTTTTAATTCTCGCAAAAATATTTTGAATTTTCAAGGTTTCAATTTTCAAGGTTTCTCATAATTTTTAGTATATTTTGAAAAAATATTTTTCCAAAAAATACTAAGTGTTTTTTCTATTATTATAGGCTTATTTGTAAAACATATCTTATTTCGCAATCTCTATAGAAAATCAAGACAAATATCTCTTCCCAAAATGGGGACAGTACCTGAATTTTTGCAAAAAAGGATTGCTCTAACTGCTTTATTGATTTATTTCCAAAAAGTTGCATAATACCAAAACTTACCTATTGCTCTTGCATTTTCAAGCATGTCGTAATGGTACTGGAAAAGCTTTTCCGAAAAGAAAATGGCCGGAAACATTACTAAACCGTTAGGAAAAATTTTTGGGGTGAGAGCATTATCATGATAATAATTCGAATTCTGGCTATTTTGTGAAAGGCGTTTATAACTCACAAAGAATAAGGAAACATTGCATTTGCCGCTGTGCCATCCCAAATCCGCCGGCTGGAAATTCAATTTAAGCCTATTTCCATCACCGGTATCGATCAAGCAAACATCGATTCGAGTTTCCTCGGCATTGCTCATGGGATCATTACTCTCAGTACCAACCAAACGGAGAGTGGGACGGTCACGATTGATCTCGACTCTTACTGTTGAGGATTTGTTTGTATAAATATATCCGGTCGTGCTTCCATCTGAAATTGGGTAAAAATAAGTTTTACTAGAAGCGCTGCGTAGAAAAGTGCATTTAAAAACGATATTGCATCAAAAAATACGAATACGAGGGGACAGGGGCACAACTTATGAAAATAACCAATACAATCACCATCAATACACTACTTGTTAATAAAATAAAAAAGAATAAAAATCCCTGCTCAAAAATCGATTATAAAACGATGACTTACTCAAATACCAAACGAAAAATACTACTATTTTGCTAAAAACACCCTAAATTTAACTAAAAATTTGTAAATGCACTGGTTTTTAACAAATAAGATGCATTTTATAAAATAAGATACCAGTACTTTCATAGTGGCTCACGATTATAGGATACGCTATAGTTTTCTACCTATCATCGAGGGCGTTCCAGTTTATTATTACTAAGGGTATTACATTATATTACATGCCTTCAGCATTTAAGCAAGTGAAACCCAAAATTTACCTTTTCTCCACAAAAACGAAAAATCAGTCCACTGAAAGGACATCTCGCATTCATACCCATTGAAGTTGAGATAAACCCTAACATAGAATATAATTAGTTGATTAGGCACATTATGTCATTATTCATTTTCGCACAATACCGTAATACCTGTAATTGCTCCCCCCCTAAAATTACTCCCCCCTATATTTACTCCCCCCCTCGGGGGGTAGTTGAAAAATTACTCCCCTCCCTAAAATTACTCCCCCCTAGAATTACTCCCCCCAAAAAATGCGGTTTTTTCCAATTTTTTGCTCTTTTTAGCTAGTATTTAATATAAATAGACAAAATTTAGACAAAATATAGTCTATTTTTAGCTAAATTTTAGCTAAATCTCCGAATTTTTGTAAATTATTTTTCTGAAAAATTTGTCGAAAAAATCAATAGGGTCCCCCCTATGGTTTTTTTGCAAAAAACTTTCTAAAAATAATTTTTTGGATAAAAAACCATAGGGGGAGCCTATTGATTTTTTTTCGAAAGATTTTTCAGAAAAATGATTTTTCATACCATAGGGTCCCCCCTATGGTTTTTTTGCAAAAAATTTTCTAAAAATAATTTTTTGCATAAAAACTCATAGGGGGGACCCTATGGTATAAAAATCATTTTTCTGAAAAATCTGTCAAAAAATCAATAGGGTCCCCCCTATGGTTTTTTATGAAAAAAAATTATTTTTAGAAAGTTTTTTGCAAAAAACCATAGGGGGAACCCTATTGATTTTTTTCGACAAATTTTTCAGAAAAATAATTTACAAAAATTCGGAGAAAAATGGCCAAAAGTCCCAACAATTTTGATAAAAACGCCAAAAATTTGACTAAAACGCGGCCCGCCCAAGGCGGGCCGCGAAAATTTTTCAAACCTCGCCGTGCCTTCGGCACGGCGAGGTTTGAAAAATTACTCCCCTCCCTAAAATTACTCCCCTATATTTACTCCCCCCCTCGGGGGGTAGTTGAAAAATTACTCCCCCGGGGGAGTAATTACAGGTATTACGGTAGGATTATTAAAAATGGGTACATAGAAGGTTTATGTATCTTTTAGTTGTTGACTTCTGCGTACCCATTTCTATTAATTCGATTGCGCTAAAAGGGACTCATTTTGGAAGAGGTAAGCGTACCTCTTCACTAACAGCCCCATTTGTCGGCAGGGATGAGCTTTTTCCTCTTTTCTTAAGGAAAAAAGGAAAAAAGAAGAATAAAAATTCCCTTTTTTCCCGTCAATTCCTCTTTTTCGGGAATTTCCTTTTTTACGGGAAATTCCTCTTTCACGGGAATTAGAGGTCGGCCAAACCGTTTTACCGATACCGATATATCGGTCGAACCGATATTTTCAGAAAATTGAAGAACCGATACAGGGTGGCCCAATTTTTTTTCACCTACTTGTTTTTCTATTTTTGAAACATTTTCCCAATCATGTTGAACTGATTTTTTTACATGATAAACTAGACACTTTGAGAATTTTTTTGACACCAAACACACTGTACCAGCTTTTTTTTAAAGTACAAGAAATGCATTTTTAGGAAAAAAATTTTTTTATGAAAATAAAAATTTACGGAATGATGATTTTTTGTTTATTTTTTGAGGTAGCGATTTTTTGCACATAGGGGTTTTCGGATGCGCTGATTCCGAATCTGTAATCAGATTTTGGCGCGATTTTGAATTTTTGGCACTTTTTTGGCATTCTGTAAAAATTCTCATTTTTGTCAAAAATGACGTTTTTTGGGGTGATATTGAAAAACTGAATGCATATTGGGAATCAGCGCAAAAAGTTACTCTAGAAACACCATTTGCAGAAAAAAATTCTTTGAATTATCAAAAAATCAATTTTTTGCCCGAGATCTAAAAAAATTGATTTTTTGATAATTCAAAGAATTTTTTTCTGCGAATAGCGTTTCTAGAGTAACTTTTTGCGCTGATTCCAAATTTGCAATCAGTTTTTCAATATCACCTCAAAAAACGTCATTTTTGACAAAAACGAGAATTTTTACAGAATGCCAAAAAAGTGCCAAAAATTCAAAATCGCGCCAAAATCTGATTACAGATTCGGAATCAGCGCATCCGAAAACCCCTAAGTGCAAAAAATCACTGCCAGATACCTCAAAAAATAAACAAAAAATCATCATTCCGTAAATTTTTATTTTCATAAAAATTTTTTTTTCCTAAAAATGCATTTTTTGTACTTTAAAAAAAGCTAGTACAGTGTGTTTGGTGTCAAAAAAATTCTCAAAGTGTCTAGTTTATCATGTAAAAAAATCAGTTCAACATGATTGGAAAAATGTTTCAAAAATCGAAAAACAAGTAGGTGAAAAAAAATTGGGCCACCCTGTATTTTCAAATTTTACCAAAAATGAGTCAAACTTGTCAAAAAATTTGCATTTTTGCCCTTATTTTGTCATTTTTTCGGGTTTTAGTTCATTCTTTTGCACTTTTAGGTTATTTTTTCATGTTTTTGTTCATTTTTTAGAATTTAGTCATGTTTTTGTTCATTTTTTCGCAATTTTGATCAATTTTTACTGTTTCTGTTGGGCCGGGGTTTCTAACCGGAAAATCGAGAATCCGGAATTTTGCCGATTTCACCTATATAGGGGTTTTTCGATGCGGGGAATCCGAATTTGGGGTCAGATTTTAGGTGGTCCCGCCACGAAAATTGAGAAAACCGCTATTTTCTTCAAAAATGGCCATTTTTGGTCAAAAATGGCCCAAAAATGGTCATTTTTGGCGCGATACGAAAAAACCAATTGCAGATTCGGAATCAGCGCATCAAAATACCCCTAAAAACATGTTTTCCGAAAAATCCGAAAGAATTTGATTTTTTTGACCATAGGGGGGACCACATGGTTTTGCCAAAAAAATTGATTGTTTGAAAATGTGGAACAATTTTTTGATGTTTGTGTGTTTTTTTCTCTTATAAAATTCGGTCTCGGTTTCGGCCATTTTTTAGTCGCAAATATTTTCCGCGTCTAAGTGTTTTTGGGGTTACTTCGATGCACTAATCACAAATCTGCAATTGGTGAAATGGTGAAAAATGAAAATTTTGGCCAAAATTTCACAAAGTATGGACCAAAGGATTAACCAAAATAGCGCCGCAGGCGAAATTTTTGTAAAAAATATGGCTAGTTTGGTAAAAATTTCAATGAAAATTCTGACTATTTTCCGATATTCTCGTAAAATTTTCGAACCGATACCGATATAAAAATATCGGTATCGGTATCCGATACCGATACCGATATATCGGTCGAACCGATATTTTCGAAAAAATGAAAAACCGATACCGATACCGATATAACCGATATTATCGGCGATATATCGGTATCGGCCGACCTCTAACGGGAATTTTCCTCTTTTAAGGGAATTCCTTTCGAGAGAAATTCCTCTTTTAGAGGAAAATTCCTCTTTTTTCCCGTCAATTCCTGTTTTTCGGGAATTTCCTTTGGAATTCCCGAAAAAGAAAATGAAGAATTTTGGTGACCCGTAACTCGCAAAATGTCTCGGTGCAGGTCAAGAAATCGGTACCAGTCGTCATCTGTCACCTAGAGGAGTTGATTGATACCAGGGGTTTCATATGTCCTTATTTCTAAGATTTGTCCTTATTTTGAGGGTCCAAATCTTAGAAAAATAAAATGTTCTTATTTGTAAGATTTGTTCTTATTTTTGTCCAATGTTCTTATTTTGTACTTATTTCACGCAATATCCAATTTCAAATGGGAATTTTTGAAATAAAAGCAACTTTTCCTAAAAATTTTCGCCTGCGGCGCTATTTGGATACCATTTTTCCTCCAAGTATTTAAAAAAATATTGCAAATTTTTATGAATATCGCCTAAAATTGAAAAATTTTCGCCTGCGGCGCTATTTTTTCATTCATGCAGAATAAAATATTGGCATTATAGTTTCGGCGCGAATTTTAAAAATTTGAAAAATGCACCCCTAAGAATGCACTTGGAAAAAATTTTTGCCAAAAAACCATAGGGGGGACCCTATGGTTTGAACAAAAATTATAAAAATGTCCTTATTTTTGACCCCGAAATCTTAGTTTTTGGGGCAAATGTCCTTATTTTTGGAGCCGAGTCTATGAAACCCCTGATTGATACCAAAGAAGAACGAAGCTTTACCCTGAAATCAGTGGCGCAGCCAGGATTTTTGGTGCTTTAGGCTTATCGGCGGGGGGAAACTGTTTTTCGGGGGGGGGGAAATTTTCATACATTTTTATATAGCAAAAAAATCAATAGGGGGACCCTATTGATTTTTTTGACAAATTTTTCAGAAAAATAATTTTTCATACCATAGGGTCCCCCTATGGTATTTTGCGAAAAAAATATTTTTCATCCGAAAATTCAATAGGGGTACCCTATTGATTTTTTCACAAATTGTCAGCAAAAAATATTTTTTCAATCAATAGGGTCCCCCCTATGGATTTTTTGAGAAAAATTTTTTTTTGGAAATTTTTTTCGAAATTTTTTCAAAAAATTCATAGGGGGTACCCTATTGATTTTTTTCACAATGTATGTCAAAAAATAAATTAAAATCAATAGGGTCCCCCTATTGATTTTTTGCTATATAAAAATGTATGAAATTCCCCCCCCCCCCCCGATAAGCCTAAAGTACCGGGGGGAGGGGGTACGTTTCAGTGGAAATGGCCAACTTTTGGGTTTTGGGGGGGTACCGGACCAAATTTTTGCCCAAATTTGCACTGATTTACACTCATTTTTTCAAATTTTCCCATTTTGGGTGGGGTACGTACCCCCGGTACCCCCCTGGCTGCGCTACTGCCTGAAATGGTACCTCCGGGGATTATCCTTGCTAGGGGTCTCAGATCGTGCAGAGGAAGACAGATTCGGACTTCGTAAATCCCAGATGTCAAAAACCCGAGCTTTATTGGACTATTTTTGTCCGGACAGAGTCAGCCGAATAACGCAATTACTATATAGTGGATAGATGGATATGAGTACACTTATAGATATGTTCACAAAAATAATTCTATTGATTTTATTTTCCAAATTGATTAGAAAGCAGGTTACGGGAGTGCGTCGTCAAAGCCTCCAAAACACTCAGCATGAACATCGAAGGAAGCACCGTCATACGTTGGGGCGATTACGCTGACGTTGTTTTTGTTGCTTTGAAGGATAATTCGGCTGAAAACTCATATATTAGCAGGCATGACACGCGGGAAACCCAAATTTGAACTTCATAATTTTTTTCTCGATTTTTAACAGTGTCCGACTATTTTCTGATTGTTCGGACCGGGGTACGATCTATCGATTGGCGCTATCAAAATAGGGTATATCGCCACAAAAAATGGGTGGTTTACCTTATTTTTCCGTTATTTCGCAACACCTATTGTGAAATAGTGAAAAAATAGGGTAAACCACCCATTTTTTGTGGCGATAAACCCTATTTTGATAGCGCCAATCGATAGATCGTACTCCGGTCCGGTGGGGTAGGAACAATCAGAAAATAGTCGGACACTGTTAAAAATCGAGAAAAAAATTATTGAAGTTCAAATTTGGTTTTCCCGCATGTCATGCCTGTATATTAGATTAACAATATTTTTATATTTTTGCCTACTATTATATGATCAACAAGTAGCACTCGTTATTTCCCAAAATGAGGAATAATTAGGACATTCAATGTTGGTAGCGTTGTACTAGCGTTAAAATTAAATGTCTCCAAAATTCTGAATTCTTTTTGAATTGATGATGCGTCTGCGAGAAAATGCTTCCACATCGAATTAGCCGACCCTGATAGATTACCTTACTAAAGTTAGCCAATAGGCATTGCTCCACATTTTTACGGAGAAATATTACATTTGCACAATACAAGCATAACTTTCTCATAAATGGTATTTATTTGTAATCAAGAGAGAGAGTATTTGTATACAGGAATGCGCTTAACTGGCTGAGTTATATGTACGTTATCAAATTTTTTATCATCTGAAAAACTGCAAGAACTGATTGGATTTGCGAATTTACGGTAACTGCACTATAGAATGTGTGTCCCAAAGATTAATTTTGAGTGAACTTACAACTTGTTCCCAGAAGTTGAATTTTTATCTGCCTGAATATCATTTTGGCAAAATCTGAAGAAATCGCAAGTAATAACAATAAGTGCGAGCGTAGCCAAAAGCATTTTCCAATATTGTTTCGCAGAATTTAAATTATCTTGTTATAGCGGAAGCTAACTCCTAAACCACTGAAACGTTATAAACTTGTTCGTTGATAAATAATTTCCAAACTTTCATAATTTAATCAACAAAATACAATGTACGTAGCAGGCTGATAACATAATAAATATTTATCTGACGTTGTGAGAGATGAGAATAAAACTATTTCTGTTGTGACTTTGATAAGATCGAATCGATCGTTTGGTGTTGAATCATCTGCTGCGGAATATTTAGAGTGGAATTTATTCAGGACGAGCAGCCTTTACAACCCTCAATGTTGATGGGAGACTGCTGCTCTGTTAAAGGGAGGCTGCCGAGGTTTTGGTGTTTTTTCAAATGCTTATATCTTTCATATAGCCGCCATGGCCCCTTATTCGGCTTTGACAGCACTGCTACAATTTTGTCTAGATTCTGAATCTGTAATAAACTTACGTCAATCTTTCACCATTTCCGTTTTACAGGCCAACATTGGACAAAAAGTAAAAAATTATGCCCATTTTATCTTACCTATCATCATTCCGTGAGAAGAATGAATGAATTGATCGATATTTTTTCACATGTGGCATACTAAATTGTATAATAATTTCCAAACTTTCATAATTTAATCAACAAAATACAATGTACGTATCACGCTGATAACAATTGCAATACAATTGATTTTTTAAAGTTTTACAGAATTTATATATATTTATATGTGCCTAAAGTTTAACCCTTCATTGCCGAGTGTATCCTTTCGGATACGCTTTTGATTTGCTAAAGACTTCACAAAAAGAAAGAAACGAATGAGTTCATTATTCATACAAAAGAGCATGTCTGTAAATAGATCACATAGAAAAAAGAAATAAACAATGGCAGACATCATCATTTTGATAAAGACAGCTCACCAAAAGGAAAGCTAATGGTAATGCAGACATTCTGCCTTTTGTCTATGGCTGCGGCAATGAAGGGTTAAAAATCTCGAAAATGGAAGGAACGCCCAAATTTAAAGAATAACAATTTTTACTACATTTTTCCGTTATTTTTTCCGGAAAATTTTCCAGGAAACACATCTTTTCCCGTATCTCTAGATCTCCTTCTTCTTTTCAGATCCTTAGGAGTCTAATCCTAAAATATACAGAGTTAAAGACCATGCAATCAAAAAATTATTAAATAGGATTGCTTTATTCAATTTTTCACAAATTCTCAGATAAGTCACAAAAATTATAATTAATATCTGCAAAAATATTTCCCCACATAAATTCGTCATCGATCAGATGTAGAAAGTTGCCGTCAAAGTTCGTTCCTTCTGAACAAGAGAATTTGTCGATAGAAAGCTTCGTCTGCAATAGTTTGTCGGATTTCTTCCAACGTGAGATAGCCATCTTTGTCGAATTGTATACGAGCAGCGGATTCTCCAATGTGTTCAATTCTGTCACCGATTATAGAGACGGGTAGGCCACATTTGAAGCGGATCGTCATTTCAAGCGGAGGTTCGCTCCAAATTAAATTCCTAAATTTACACTTACACTTTCAATTTAACTTTTCTCTGTCACTCTTCCCTGCCTATCCCCTTAAGAGCGACTCTGCTTCGTTAAGTTGTAAAGCATCTACTGATGACTCGACCTTACAACGTCTCCTTCGGCCTTGCTGTATTGATTCAGAGTCGAAACAACAAGACAAACTGTCTCGTTAACAAACTCTTCGTTATTTTCTTCTGCGTATCTTTTCTTGTACCTTTTTCCATATTCCATGTACAAACAACATGTAATCTTTTTAGCATTTTCTAAAAATGCAAATTCTATTTCGAATAATCTGCAAAATTTTCAATATCTGTTTTTACATATAGTCCAATTTTTTCAAAAATTTTCGCCTGCGCCGCTTTTTTTCTCCGCGGGTTTGTGTATTTTCCGGAAATAGGTAAAAATTCGCGAAAAAAGCGCCAAAACATTTTTGAACAAATTGGCTTTCTCTTTAACACCTGGATGTAGTAATTGCTGGGACTGTGTAGATGCTATATCCGCAAAAAAGTCGGAAGTGGTCCGTGGAAGCATAGTCTTAAAAATCGGTTTGAAAGTCGCGAGTCCCGAAAAATGGGTCCTTGAATCCAAAGCATTCCAGTGACACATATCCAAGTTATATGTCGCTGGAATGCACGTCACGTCAGCTTTCTAGCAACGTATAACTTGCTTTGACGTCTGTGCTTTACGTTTCAATTATTGACAAAAGTTCACAATTTTCACAGGTGTAAAAAATAGTACATGTTAGAAATTGCCAAAACTTTTTGTGTATTACTTGAGAACGCTGCCATTTTTATATCAAAATCGGATTTGATCGAACCCAATTTTGCTTGTTAATATCCGGTGCATCCGGCGGACCCCCCTAAAATCCGGATACCGGATGCAGCCCTGATCTACACAATCCCAGCAATAGCCCTGCGCAATTACTACATCCGACCTTTCGGTGTTAACCAAAAAATACCCGATTCAAATTGCCGCCCATTTTTTATGTCTTATTTACGCTTCCGAAATAGCTGGCGTACAAAAAACGCGATCAGCTTTTGAGATACAGATAATTAGGGTGAGGATTTTCCGGACATGAAAAATGCCATTTTCGGACACACTTCCGGACATGAAAAAAGGCATTTTCGGACACAAAATCGGACATTTTCGGACAAGTAAAATTGCTAAATCAATAGGGGGACCCTATTGATTTTTATGGCAAAAATTTTTTTCCGAAAATGATTTTTCAAACCATTTTTCAAATGGTTTTTTTGGCAAAAAATTCTAAAAAAAATTTTTGCCAAAGTAACATGGGGGGACCCTATGGTTTGAAAATCATTTTCGGAAAAAAATTTTTGCCAAAAAATCAATAGGGGGGACCCTATTTATGTACTTGTCCGAAAATTTTGACAGAAGTCGCAAAATCGGATATTTCCGGACATTTTCGGACATTCCCGGACATGTCCGGAAAATCCTCACCCTACAGATAATATATGTTGAGACTGGGTCAAAAGAGGGCTAGTGTGCGGCACCACGAAAAGACAACGCAACATGTTAGAGCGCAGAGAATGTCTGTGTCTGCCGGTTTAATTACCCAATTTCTCTGTTTGTTGTCTGCGCGCTAACTGTTGCGTTGTTGTCTTTGCACCGCGGTATATATATACAGTCAAACCTCGTTAAGGCCCCCCGGATAAGGCCCCTCGGTTAAGGCCCCAGTCTGGGGCCGGAACGGGCCACAGCCCCACGATTTCCCCTCTTAAGGCCCACCTTACCCGCTTAAGACCCCCTCTGGGGAGGGTCGGGAGAAAAAAAGTAGAGGGGTACCACATGAATTTTTTGGTACTTGTCGGTTATCGGTGTACGCAAAACTTAAAATTTCAAAATTTTATTAAAACACCAGAAAATCATTCACAGACGTCTAGATCAGATACGAACACAAAGAAAACATTATTCATCGCTTTTTTAAAATAGGAGAGTCGACTTTTCGATTAAAAAATCATTTTCCATTTTGCTAAAAATTGATTAATACTCCTCTGTTTTAGAATAGATGAAACTGTTCGAGCTTGTTTGTTTAATCAAAAATGATGAAGACGCAGTCAAATTTGATAATGAAAGTGATGTTTCTAGTGACGATGAATGATTTTCTGGTGTTTTAATAAAATTTTGAAATTTTGAGTTTTGCGTACACCGATAACCGACAAGTACCAATTTTTTTCCGGCGCCGCCATTGGCGGCGTCGGAGAAAATTTAGTGCAATTTTCCCAAATTTTCAAAATTTTCCTTCAATTTTTCTTCAAATTAAAGGTTTGTGTATTACTTAAGAATGCTGCCATTTTTATATCAAAATCGGATTTCCGCAAAAAATTCCTCTTTTGGACCATTTTTGACCAAAAAGGGTAAAAAATGCAAGCATGGCAGCGGACCGACCTTTTGCTCGGTCCGGTCCGCTCAACCCCCCAGTCCGGTCTATAAAAGGTCAAAAATTTTTCGCGGCGCTACCGAAGGTAGCGCCGAGATTTTTTTTTTTCAAAATCGAAAAATATGGTTTGAATTGGCGCCTTTTTGCCTGAGAAATCCGTGATTTTCGAAAAAATTTTTCAAAAAACTCAGAAAGTCATTTTGAGGGCCAAAACTTAAGCTTTGTGGATGAGGCCCTTAAAAGTTATCCAAAAACAAATTAGACGGTCAGCCGGAAAAAAATTCACACCTTGGGCACCTCCCGAGTTAGCATGCTGGAAATCAATATCCATACTTAATAGGACATGACTAGCTGAGTTGGCGCCGGAGGCGCCACCTCAGCTAGTAACTTTTATTTTTATTTATCTGATTTATCATCGATTGGTGGTCTGACTCCAGCTTTAAAATGCACTGTTCTGCCAGTTGGTAATACCGTAAATCCTCTAATAAGTCCCCCTTCAATTAAGTCCCCCCTCAAACAGAATGCCAAACGTACTTGCGGTCACGCTCGAAAAAACTAAGTGCATATTCGTGTAGATCTCGTCGAGTTACGTAAGAAAAACGCCAATGCCAAAACTTTGTCATTGAAAATATCGGAGAAAATTGACTTTGAAATTTGAAAATTTTTTTGAAAACCCTTACGAAACAATAAGTCCCCCGGGGACTTATTAGAGGATTTACGGTAAATCTGCTGCCACTGCAGTTGATGCCATATTTTTAACTAATTTTCCTCTGCTCATTAAATCAGGGTATACCGTATTCACTGTAATTGCTACCCCCTGAAATTATTACCCCCTCTAATTATTACCCCCTGGAGCTCGAACGATTTATTATTACCCCCCCTCTAATTATTACCACCCTGTAATTATTACCCCCCCCAAAAAAAAATGTGCCAAAAATAAGCTAAATTTTTCTATTTTGTTGTGTTTTTCGCTATGATTTCGTATTTCAAACATAAATAGACAAAATATAGACAGTTTAGTCTATTTATGTTTTAGCTTAAATTTAGATTATTGCCATATTTGTTTGCAAAATTTTACTAAATGTGGCCAAAAATTGGCAAAATTTTGAGAAAACATGAGAAAGACGATAGAAACCACCGTTATTTCTGTTCTAGGTTTTTATTATTTATTTAGACATTTCAGTCTATTTTGTACTATTTTTTAGCTAAAATGTATATTATTACCATATTTTTTGCCAAACTGTGGCCAAAAATTGGAGAATATTGCAATAAATAGCAAAATTTTAGGAAGTTTTGCTTTTTAGTTTTAACTTCAACTAAAGGTAAAATTTTCGTGAAAATTCCTTTACAAAATTTTTATGTAAAGGTTAATTTTAGGGATTTAAATCTGATATTATTATTCAAAATTTTCCAAAATTTTGGCAAATTTAAGCAAAATATTTAAAAATCTCCTGAAAATTGCCAAAAATCAAATAAAAATAAATAATACGTTCCAAAAAACTTGAATTTGGATTCAAAATGTTTTTTGAGATGAATTCTTAAAAAATTCGAAAAATTAGATATTTTTGTATAGAACTTTCCATTTTCGATTTAGTCATTTTTATATCATTTTCAAATTATATTCAAAATATAGCTAAAAAAGTAATGATTCAGAGCAATAAATGCGCTTAAAAATTTAGAGATCTATTTTAAAATCATTCAGAAAATGGAAAGCTTTCATAAAAATCTCACGAAAATTCGTAAAATACTGATAATAAATTAGAAAAATTCAAATCTTGCCCAAATACTTTCGGCCGCCAATTCAAAATGGTTTAAATTTTGAAAATTATTCGAGAAACTTTGACAAAAATCCGAAAAAGTTTCAGAAATTTAGCTAAAAAGGTAAATTCTGACGATAAATTTTTGAAATATTCAACCCCAGTACATTGAAAATTTTTAGTTTTTCATAAAAAATTCTCAAAATTTTCGCCGCGCCTCCGGCGCGGCGACATTGAAATATTATTACCCCCTGTAATTATTACCCCCCTCTAATTATTACCCCCCCCTGGAGCTCGTTTGAAAAATTATTACCCCGGGGTAGTAATTACAGGGAATACGGTATTGCAAGGTAACAAAATGTTTTTCCTGTTCCAGCTGTGCCTACCAAATAAAAGCATATTTTTGTGGGTTTTCTTCATTATTGAATTCTTCGTGAATCATTGTGAAAAATTCTTTTTACTTTTCATTCATTGATGCAAACACTGTTTCTGTTATATTTCTATGCTGAGCTGTGTCAATATTCATTACTAAATCATTCAGATCCATGTTATAGAGATACAGATCCATGCAATAGTAAAACTCTCATGTGATACAATTCGACTTGTGAAGGATATATTTCATACATTCTCCCAAGATTTTCACTCTTTTTATAAAACTTATAAAAAAATATCACTTATAAAAAATATCATTTAGTTCGTTCTTTCTTCAGCTTTATTTTCTCTGCTGTATCGGTATTTTTCCAGTATATGTTTTGCTCATTTTCCAAATAAAGATTCAAATCAATAATTGCATGGCTTTTTCTTTCTAAAGGAAATTCGTAGATTCTATGAAAAGCTTCTTGCGCAGACACAGTTCTTGCTTCCAAATGTTCCAGAATTTCATT
>JAKKPZ010000388.1:0-42101 GCA_022814885.1 Ditylenchus destructor
CACAACCACACCATCTCGTTCAGCATCTCGTCTTGCTTAATTTTCTTATATGTCTCCTAAAATATTCCTAGTCATTACATAAAAGCAAAATTACGATAACGAACTTCCAATTTGTCAGTTTCAAACGGTGGATGACCAACAAGCATAGCATAGGCCATTATCCCGATTGCCCAAATATCCACTTTATTTGTGTGCGGCTGATCTTGGTCAAACATCTGTTAAAAACGTTTGTTAGTGAATTAAAATATTATTGAATAATTCAATATTTTTTATGTAATATTTTGAGAACGTAAATGATTTTGCTTTTACAAATTGAAAATGCAAAATAAATTTAAACATATTCAATTAGTTGAAAAGGAAGTATTTTCACTAACTGGTTGTATTGAGTTATTAATTGAATGGCTCAAAAATTTTCGAGCATAGGTAAATTTTATTAATCAATTAACTCTGTACGCCTACTATTCTAATATTTTATTGACCAGAAATAAACCTCAGGAGAGATGTAGTTCGGAGTGCCATACACTCCTTTGATTGTTTCAGAAGCTTGGGTTGAAATCCCGAAATCGCCGATTTTCACGCGAAAGTCTTTATTCAAGAATATGTTATTCAGCTTGAAGTCATGATGGACGTAATCAGAAGAGTGAATGTACTCACAAGCAGAAAGAATCTAAATATTGTTAATATAGAAATACACTAATAGGCACTAAATCTGTAATAAAATCTCAAAACATATGCCAAAAACCAGCACGCTAGCCTTACATACATTTATTTACAAAACTATTTTATAAACAATACCTGATGAAGAAAATAGCGTGTTTCAAATTCGTTGAAGCGCTCTCTTTTCTGAAGCAGATCCAGAAGCGAACCATTTTCGCACATATGCAGCACCAGAAAGACAAACTGATGATTTTCGAAAAGGCCGACGCATCTCAGAATGTTGCCATGATATAAATTTTTATAGATCTTGGCTTCACGTAATGCCTGAAAAAGAACTCAAAATGTATAATTAATTAACATTTTATATTTAAATATATTTTGATTATTCTTTGAATGAGTAAGAAATTTGATCGAAATATTCCTTTGCTTAAATTGGATAAATGAGTCAATTATATGTCTAATTTATCAGAATATATAAATGTAAAAAATAAAGCAAACGTACTATGTTTCTCTGTTTCTGGTTCACCTTTTTCATCGCGTATCTGACTTTGGTCGAAATGTCTTCGATTTCATAACACCACGAGGTGGTGCCTGTACCTAGTGAACGCACTATGCGGAATACACGTTTGGTGCCAGGAAATGAAAAGCTGTGTTTCGGCAATGTATCTTAAAATTAAAAGAGTAGTAAATCATTGAGCTGGCGATCAAAAATATAGGCGAGAAACAGTTAGTAGTAAACTTGAACGGAACCCCAAGAGCACACGGTGGGACAAATTGCCGTAAAAAGTCCATTAATTCAGGAATCGCCTTTTTTCGCGGAATTTGGCCGAGATTCTTGTAGTATAGGGGTTTTCGGACACGGGGAATCCGAATTTGACCTTATTTTTAGACTTTTTATAGACAAATTTAGACAAAATTTTTCTATAGTTGTCTAAATTTGTCTAATTGGCCATGATACATCATATATGGCTAATTTTTTGCGGGGAATCCGAATTTTTAGTTTATTTTAGACTAAATATAGACATTTTTAGACTAAATTTATAGACAGTCTAAAAATGTCTATATTTAGTCTAAAATAAACTAAAAATTCGGTTTCCCCCAAAAAAAAATTAGCCATATATGATGTATCATGGCCAATTAGACAAATTTAGACAACTATAGAAAAATTTTGTCTAAATTTGTCTATAAAAAGTCTAAAAATAAGGTCAAATTCGGATTCTCCGTGGTCGAAAACCCCCGAATCTCAAAAATCTCGGCCAAATAACGCCGAAAAAAAAGGTATGAATTTCTGAATTTTGAAAACTCAAAAATCTAAAAATCTAAATTTTGTCCAGAATTATTCTAAAAATTGTCTTAAAATAATCTCAAATTCGGATTCCCCGCAAAAAATTACCCATATATGATGTATTTCATGTTTTTTTGCACAAAAATTGGTTCTCGTCTAAGTTTTAGTCTAAATTTGTCTATAAAAAGTCTAAAAATAAGGTCAAATTCGGATTCCCCGTGTCCGAAAACCCCTATACTACAAGAATCTCGGCCAAATTCCGCGAAAAAAGGCGATTCCTGAGTTAATGGTTTTTTTGCGGCAATTTGTCCCACCGTGAGCAATAAATGTATAAGCTCAATGCAAACCTTAGGGAAGGTATATCGATGAGCTACATATGTACTTTCATTATTTGTTTATATCTACCTTTCGCCTATATATATATATTCTAAAGCAATACTATTTAACTATATTATTTTGCAGATTTTTGCTTGATTGTTTGTTTGTTTGCAACGCTTATATCTGACGATCCGTTCGTTAGTTTTTTATGAGTAATAGCTCATTTTGTAGCTGATGATCTGTAGGTTTCCCGAAAATTGTCAGATTTGAAATTTGAAAATTTGAATTCGCGCCAAAATGGAAAACCGTGTTTTTAAGCGTTTTTGTCAATGGATGTTTGTGTTTTTTTGTTTTATATCGCAAATATATATTATTTAGAACATTTCTGCTTTTTAAATTTTTGGTTTTCGTTTTTTGTATCATTTTTTATGAATTTTTTGGTCATTTTTTGTCCAAAAAATGGGTTTTTCGTATCTGACGATAAAACTTTCTGAAAATTTGCATACAGGGGTTTTCGGATATGCTGAATCCGATTTTGAAATCAGATTTGAAATTTGAAAATTTGAATTCGCGCTAAAATGGAAAACGTGTTTTAGGGGTTATTATGAGTGACTGTTAGTTGTTTTTCGTTTTATATCGTAAATATAGGTTATTTAGATCATTTTGCTTTTGAAATTGTTGGATTTCGTTTTTTGTATCATTTTTTATGAATTTATTGGTCAATTTTTGGCCAAAAATTGGGTTTTTCGTATCTTGCTGAAAATTTGCGTACAGGGGTTTTCGGATATGCTGAATACGATTTTGAAATCAGATTTGAAATTTGAAAATTTGAATTCGCGCCAAAATGGAAAAATGTGTTTTAGCCTGTTTTTCACTTGAACATATGTCCTTTTTTGTTTTATATCGCAAATATAGATTATTTAGAACATTTCTGCTTTCTAAATTGTTATATTTCGTTTCTGTAAATAAATTACAAACTTCGCTGGAAGTCGCAATTGCATTGGACAGAGGTTCGCGCTACTCGAAGAAAAGACAATTCTTTGCTGGATTCTGCGAAATTTCGAGATCAAGAGCGTGAAGCGTCGCGATCAATTGCGCCATAAAACTGAACTCATTCTACGCCCTGTTGGAAATGTTCCGATTTCTCTCAAGCGTCGATGCAAATAAGAAGACTTATTTGAGAGATATTAAGACTTATGTTGTTACATTGACATGTTATACTTTGCTTTGATTGATAATGTTTGAAATACATTTAAATTAAAAAAATAACAACAATTTCATGTGGTATCAATAACAAGAAAACAATATGGAACTTCAACGAAATTAGTATTTTACGCTATGCAGGTATACTTCTAAATTTTACGTTCTTTTATATTTTTACATTGCTGTACTGTGCCGACAGCACAGATCTACGAGACGCGAGACCAACTTTCAAAAAGTAGAAACTCTATTGTGTCATATAGAAAAAAATAGTGTCTATCAAGAACCACTTACATAGCTCAAAAATGACCGATGTGATTTAGAACATTTCTGCATTATAAATTTTTGGATTTCGTTTTTGTATCATTTTTATGAATTTGAGGTCATTTTTTGGCCAAAGATGGGTTTTTCGTATCTGACGGTAAAAATTACTGAAAATTTGTGTACAGGGGTTTTCGGATATGCTGAATCCGATTTTGAAATCAGATTTGAAATTTGAAAATTTGAATTCGCGTTGTGTTTTTGAGTGTTTTATGATTGAATGATAGTTCCATTTTGTCATTTTCTAATTTTCAAGGCTTCTGACACGTTGAAAATAGGTATCAAATAGTTCTCGGACATGCTGAATCCTAATCCAAATTCAAGTTTTAAAATGAAATTCTGCATTTCAGTAGAACTGGGAAACTGTTTTTACTGTTTTCGTATGATAAACGTCTATTACGTGTTTTACACAGTACATTAAAAGTATTTAATGTACTTTTGCATTTGTTTATGTACATTACCTTTTTTCGTAAATATTTTTTCCTAAAGTGATATAATGTTATGCATTAGCAATTGACATTTTGCGTTAATTTCCTTTGTTCTTTCGTCTAATTTTTTCCATTGTGTGACAGATATTTCATCTTATATTTCATCATAAATTGTATTTTATATATAATAAATATGATAATAAATATGTATCATAAATAGATAAAGGTTTCCCAAAAATTATACGGGAGAGATAATAATTTCTTAATACTTTAATTGAAACCTATGAATGTTACCAAATTTTTGTAATATCGACTTTTTGTTTTAAAAATAAAGTTAATTAAAAATAAAGTTAAATACTTTCCGTAAAGGTTTACGGAAAGTAAAGCCTCACATATCGTTGTTCCAGATTGTTGAGCTGAAAAACGTGAACGTCCGCCCATACTGGGTTGACAAATCAGCGAAGAACATAACTGATTCAGAGCTGGAGTTATCGTATCACGACACGAATACTCGCTTGACAGTGATTCCTGTGCCGGAGGAAGACAAACCCGTTTTGCAAGATTACGATGAGGAGCGTAAATTTCCACCGTACTGGCGTTACCTTGAGAATGTCATGAAACCCTGGGAAAA
Source organism: Ditylenchus destructor (assembly GCA_022814885.1). Classification (NCBI taxonomy): domain Eukaryota; kingdom Metazoa; phylum Nematoda; class Chromadorea; order Rhabditida; family Anguinidae; genus Ditylenchus; species Ditylenchus destructor. Next base: position 4,841 of record JAKKPZ010000388.1, read on the forward strand.
GTACCTCGGTATGATTTAAATAAGTCGTGCTAGATAACATGACGCTTGGTTCACGTATAAAAACTTTTGTCTACCATATTACAGGAATTTCAAATATCAAAAATAAGCGAAACAGATGAATTACATACTATTGCCAATATTCCAACCGTTTAATAGTTTTCGGTTCACTGTAAAATTTTCAAATCCAGTAAATTTCAGCGGGCCATGTAGTAGTTCTCCAGGCATTCGAAATTCACGACTTCACATATATCAGTTACGGCAAGCCTGTTACGAAAATAGGAGTCTATGGCGTTGTAGGAGATCCGCGTCTGAAGAAGACTCCGTTCTTCATCGAAACTGGATTGGATGGGCGTGAAGAAGCGAAGAGAGAGTTTGCCTACGGAGTTGAGTTTCACTTTTTTGAAGCGGAATCAGTTTTCATCGGTAAGTGTTTCCATTCGATATTAAATTTATAGTTTTTGTTATACTTAATGTGTAGTTGAAATTTTTAAGTCTGATTTAATAAGGCAACAGTATTCACTGACACAATTTTTCGTAGGATCGTCACTTTGGATTAAAGCGAAAGAAGAATGGTGTTTTCCACTTTCGGAAGGTGACTGCAAAGCCGCTAAGATGAATACTGATGCAAGCGCGTACAAATTCATCGAACTTAAGGAAGGAAGCACTCCCGTAAAGCCGGCTAACGTGAAGCGTGAGTCGAGTGAGACGAAAGTCGCAGAAACTCCAAAACGTAAACGTGTGATTTAAGATGATGTTGTATCTTTTTGGAAATAAAAATTTTGTTGCCTCAATGTAAATTAATTTGCTTAGCTGTACAGTTGTCTGATAACTGAAATTGCTTTTCGATAAATTCTTTACAATAAATTTGATTACTGTAGGTGGGAAGGTATCTGAATTTTGGATTATTGTAGGATTATATGATAACAGAATTCTGGAATCCTGTAAGTCAGAGAATAACAGAATTCTGTATTTCTCTAGGTCAGAAGGTTAATGAATTCTGGAATACTGTATGTTGCTGGTATTTGTAAGGTCTTTTGTTGAGATATCTACCATTTAAGAGATCTACTATGGCTTTAACTGATTTCTGGACTACTGTAGGTCAGGTGATAAAAGAATTCCGGATTGTTTATATTTGTCTGTTTTATTGTATTTGTTTACTGTCCAAATAAATTGTCAAAAAATACAAGAATGAAAAATTTTTATCTTTAACATATGTTTATTTATTTATCTCGCGCGCGCCTTGCGCGCGCGCTAATTCATCACTAGTATTGTTTATGTCGTAAATGAGTTAAATATAAATCATTTTATTCTAAAAAATTTGCATATTGCGTTTTATAATAAATAATGAACTCAATTCCACCAACCTGTCTTTATTTGCTTTTTGTTGCGTTCGTCAGCTGTCATACTGCATTCCATTTCCTTTTTGATCTGTCCTTCTGTTTTGAATGTAGGGGAATAACGCTGTATCGGCTTCACACTTCTGCGAGGCCTCGTCCGCGATTCTCCAGAAGCTTCGTCTTTCTCCATAGCGACAGAATTGTAACTAGTCGCGCAAATCGCAGGTGAAATCATACTAAAACGAATATGAAAATACATTGTATCCCTAAATACTAAGCGGCGTCGTGCGTGTGGATGTGTGTCTGTATGGGACGCTCCCGTGTGATCAATCATCCAGAAATATCCAGCATTCAGATCGGGGCGTGTGATACGTCAATCGATAGGTCTCGATGAGGAAATTAGGGGAAAATTGTCAGAACCAAAATTTGAATATTTGAATTCGCGCCAAAACCGAAAAACGTGTTTTTAAGGGTTCTGACCATGGGAAGTGATGTTTTTTATGTTCCCAATCGATTTCTGAGGCGATTCTGGACCACTTTGCTTTTTACACTTTTTGATTTGGCGCATTTTTGAAAAAAAGCCACTTTTTGGCCAAAAAATCGGGTTTTTTGATGCAATGTGTCTACGGGTCTGATTTTTGGCACCCGGGGGTTTTCGGGTACGCTGATCACGAATCTGACGTCAGATTCGAGATTTGAATATTTGAATTCGCGCCAAAACGCAAAAACGTATTTTTAAGGGTTTTGACCTGGGGAAGTGATGTTTTTTATGTTCCCAATCGATTTCTGAGGCGATTCTGGACAATTTTGCTTTTTACACACTTTAGATTTGGCGCATTTTTGAAAAAAAAGCCACTTTTTGGCCAAAAAATCGGGTTTTTTGATGCAAGCTGTCTACGGGTCTGAATTTTGGCACCCGGGGGTTTTCGGATGCGCTGATCACGAATCTGACGTCAGATTCGAGATTTGTTCTCACGAGGTCGTGTTATTCTCACCAGGTCTCTCACGAGGTCGGAACTTTCCCGGGCGGGATGCTCTACTCCCGAACAATCCTTACTCCCGAATAACAGCTGTTGAGGGCCGAAGGCCCGAAATAGTCTCATGCTGCTCTACTCCCGAATATTTCCTTACTCCTGAATAACAGCTGTTGCCCCCTATACATAGGGGGCATACTGATCCAGACTCCCCGCGGCCTAGGCCGCGTTAGCGGCCTAGTTTGAAATATAAGACAAGGTAATATAAACGTATGAACGTCAAAAATTTACAGTATATGGTCTGTATTTCTGAATATAAACGGAGATAAACAACTTTTGAACGGCCACAGCTTTCGAAGGGAAGGAAATACAAAGGAAAGACAACGCAAAAATGCTGCACATCACAGGGCTTTCGTTCAAAAGTTGTTTATCCCCGTTTATATTCAGAAATACAGACCATATACCATATAAACTCTAATTTTGACCCCGGGGATATAATATTCAATCGAGCTCTATGGGGTTAGAACTGGAGGAGAGTCAAAATTAGAGGGGGATAAAATTAACTGATCGTGTTTCAGAATTATGGCTAAATTTAAAAAATTTCGTTTATTTTGACACATGTGTTCAAATTCTATTAAAAATGTTTTCCTTCATTTTTTACATTTTTTAAAATTTGTTTTGTTGCCTGAGAGATTCGTGATTTATGACAATGCAATCTAACTCTTTCTTCATAGTTGCCTATTATCCGCACATTTTTAAACTGTGCTTTACACAATGCGTTTGACAAAGTGCGTCAAATTTCAATCCTAGTTTTTATAGATATATTTTAAAGATAACTATGACGTATCTCTATGTCAGCTTTTTGTCTAGGTTCCGACACAATTTCAGCTTTTTTTATTTTCCGAAGTTTTCATTTAAAAGTGCCAATTTCATCAAATTTGATGAAACTTTAAGTATAATTTGCTGGGGTTCAAAAAAGTGTTAAAAAATGGCCACTTTCGGGGTAAAAATTGCCATTTATCATGGAAATGCAGGTTTTAGCTGGAATTTTCGCTCAAATCGCGGGTAAATGGCTCCAAGACCTAAAAACTAAAAACATATCAATCTTTGTTTTCTGTTTGTTCTTATTTATTTTAAAAATTAATGTTATTGCCAAAATTTTAGCCGAAATTTGCAAAAATTTTTCCAAAAATTTCCAATATTTTGAGAAAACATGGGAAAAACCGTGTGAATGTTTACATACGCTTTTGGGGTTACAGGAGGAATTGTGTTCAAAACTCTTTGTATTATAAACCCAAGAATCTTTCAATTTTCTTATGCAACAAATTGTTAAGGGCGTATACAATAGCGCAATAATTGAAGAATGATGAAAGAGAGTGTCGAAATTATCTTTTTTCACTATTTCCAAATCTGGTGTTATTCATACTTATAATTATTCAATCGAGCTCTAGGTGGTCAGAATTAGGGGGGATCAAAATTATAGGAGAGGGGTCAAAAATTAGAGTTTACGGTACGTCATAAAACACTTCGTCAATAGTAAAATGGGCCAAACGAAATAGGACTGCTGCAGTGAAGCAAACTAAAGCTTTCGAATTATAAAATTTCGAAAAATAGTTCTATACAAGTCTCCGTGCCTGCTACTAGAATGTTTTGCATTTAATATAAAAACGCAAGCGCTGTATTTTACTTTCCCCTTTAATTCATTGTAGGGAAAATGGTTTCAGTTCATATAAACGGCGGTAAATATTTCAGCATTTGTGTCTTCATTTAATGACTCAGAATATAAAATTGGTACACAGCAGTTTTCTGTTTCGCTGTCTTTTGGGGTAAGTACCAGGGCTGCATCCGGGATTTCGAAAAGCCGGACCGGATACCGGATAGTAAAAAAGCCGGACCGGATACCGGATAGTGCAAAAACACCGGATATTGACCGGATACCGGATATCCGGATAACCGGATAACCGGATATTTCAATTTTTGGCGCCAAATTTGAAATTTTTTTTCCAATTTTGACGTTAATTTGCAAAAAGTTTACCTAAATGGGTGCTTTTTGTTTCCTTTTTATTATAAATGTGCAAGATTAGGATAAACGTTGTAAAAATTCAAGTATTTGAACAACTTTTAGCTACTTTTTGGCTATTTTATTGCAATATATGAGTATTATATATATATTATATATTATATTTAATCAATCTTACCACTATTTGTTGACAATTAAACGTATTTACACTTTTTGCCCGTTAACTTAACGACTTCATTGGGGTTCCAACTACTAACTACTACGAACTATAATAATTTTTGAAAATTGGGAAGAATAGAGTCAATTTTCATTGAAAAATGTGAAAAATGCGTTACCGAATTGCTGCTACCAATGTGCAAAAATTATGTGAAAATAGCGCTGCAGGTGAAAATTTTTGAAATGGTAAGCTTATTTGGCAAAAATTTCGCTTAAAAAATTAATTCATACTAATTAATAATAAATTTTACAGGCTTCCGCCATTGCCTGATAAAAATTTTTCAATAAATATTGAGAAATTTCAATCTAAAAATTTATTTCAATGATTTACTATAGTCAATTTTTAAAGAGAGAGCCAATTTTTTCCAAAAAATTTGCCTGCGGTGCTTTTTTTCCGCGACTTTTCCCATATATCTAGGATTTGACTACTTTTTGAAAATAAGCACCCCTAAAAATGCACGGGAAAATGTGTAACGGACACCCCGACAGCAGCGAAATACTAGTATAGAATTGTGCCTACATTAGTGTATTTTGCCAGAAATATAGAAAAATTTAAAAAAGCAAAATGTTTTGAAAAAATTGGCTTTCTCTTTAAAAATTGACTAAAATTTCTCATTGAACTAAGTTATAAGATTGAAATTTTTGAATATTTATTGAAAAGTTCATAAATTTTCAGCACAAAATTTTGAAAAAACAATGAGACAAGCTACAAAGTTAAGCAGAAAACAACTCTGCAGGCGTAAATTTGTTGAAATATTAAACTTGTTTGCCAAAAATTGACTTTGAAAAATGTTGTAAATCTTTCGAATTAAGATCTGGAAGTATAAATGCATCAAATTATAAAATGCTAAAACTGTATTACTGAAAAAGATATAGAAAAGAATGAGTTTTAACGAAATAAAATTAGTTTAATTTGGTAAAACAGAGAAATAGAATGGAAAAGATACAAGAAAAAATAGTGCCGCAGGCGAAATTTTTTTGAAAAATTACGCTGTAAGACAAAAATTGACACTGAAAATTTTGAATATCCTACGAAATTTTCAAAAATTTTCGCCTGCGGCGCTGACTGCATTCTTAGGGGTGCTTGTTAATATCCGGTGCATCCGGCGGACCCCCCTAAAATCCGGAATCCGGAAACCGGATACCGGATGGCGAAAAACACCGGATAACCGGATACCGGATGCAGCCCTGATATACACAATGCATAGATACTCGGTCGCACCGAAGAAACAGAGAAATATAACACGTATTCAAACAACTGATTTTAGTGCACTATTTTCCAATGCACTAATAATTATAAATACGTTTGTTGACACTACTAAAAGTTTTGTTTGAATTGGTTTTCGAGAGCATGAAGACCGACTATTGACGCATTTTATATATCATTGCATCCTGTATGCCTAGATATTACTTTTTAGAAGCAAACTTTATAAATCGTCTTTCCGACCTCTAACTTTACTTTTAGTGTCATGACTTTCTTTGCACTATCTACCTATTTTTGCACCATAACTTTCTTGCTGAAGCATTATTACTTTCCTAGACATTCACATTTATCATTGAAAACACTCGAATGCTCATCTTCTTCTACAAATTCGATGGGAACAAAGAAAATTCCTTCACATAAAATTTAGCATTCGACAAGGAGGCACACAAATAAATCGCCCATTTTGCGATAGCATCTCATATCATTTGGAGTGTATTTGCTTTGCTTTAGAATATTCTGGTCGTTTCGGCTAGACAAAAATTCAATTAAATTTGTGTTTTTGGAATAACAATATATGCTTAATTCTTTGATATATTCCATTGAAAATTTTGTTAAAAATTTTGTGAGAGCATCTCAATATTTGGAGTGTATTTGCTTTGGTTAATTTAGTCGTTTTCGGTTTGGTCGTTTTGGTTAGACAAAAATTTAATTTGGTTTGAATAATAAATATTAGAGTTGAATAATAAAATCTACTTATAGATGCAATTGTTCGTATAAATATTTGCGTTCAAGAATCAAGAATCTCGTATAAGTTGCCATTTGACTTAAACTATTTGCATCAAGCTAAAATTATATGTATCAAACTACGATTCCTATAATGTTACACATTACATACGAACAATTCATCTAATCAAAATCTACTTCAGAAAATCTCGATGTCCTGTCAAGAACAAAACCTTGAAAAGAAGAAACGAAGCGCATCGTTGTGCGAGCGTCGCGGCATTCAACCTCTTCTCCTCTCAAACCCGGTAAAGGATCAAAAACCGATCAGAGATGCAAAAGAAACGAAGACCAATGACACCAAAACGATTGCTGAGCAACGAAGCGAAGTGATTCGAGAAAAGGTAAGTAAAGTTTCTAGGTTCTGGAGGTTACCTTGTGTGTTATCAAGAGCAATTATCGAAGCAATCTCCTGCCATATATTGGAAAATTTCCGAGGAGTTGTCTATATGTCTGGGAAAAATATAACTGGACCATTAAATTAGAAGTGCATACGTTGTTTCCTATAACAAATTTCAGGCCCGCATCTTCTCTTCCCAAAAACAGAAGGCACAGCAAAGTCTCAACCTGCTGAACTACGAAGGACTTGCGAACACCGGTTCCAGAGAAGATAAACTGTTGCTTTCCAAACTCGCGATGAAAAACCTCCAAGCACTTCAGAGACACGGAAATAATCTTTTGGGTGCAATTCAGGTGGCGCGAAAAGCTGAGGCAGAAAACTTTTTCAAAGAAAGGTATGTCACATCCTCTACAAAGAAATCCCGATTACTAGTTTACCGCCCTTGTGTGCTTGAAGCACAAGCTAGTGTGCAGCAGACAAAAAAAACAAATAGAGAAAGGAAAGAGAACACAAGAAACCTTTCTCTGACCTCCCAAAAACGTTTTCTGTTGAACTCCTCTCTAGTTTGCGAGCATTCGTGCCGGGACCAAGTTTTTGCCGAAGCAAAATTTTATCTCTGACGTCGCCGGCGGCGGCGTACTAAAGAGATTCACTTTCCATATATTTCCCTATACTTTGATATACCCCAGGGTAGCATACAATAGTGGATGACATAATTTTGACGTTAGATACTAAAAACGTTCTTATGTTTCCTTAAATGTGTTTCAGGAAATACAAATGGAGAGAACTTTTACTCTTTCTGGAGCGCTACGCAACCACTCTTCCTCTGTTTCTCGGTGCCATACATGATCCAAGAGCCAGTCAATTAGTCGGCGAATTTCCTTTATTCGAGACAGAGCTGATTCCAACAAACAGCTTGGTAGCAGCTTTCAATACAGATGTGTGATCATAGCAAGATTTCAGGTGTGTCTACCAGGTTTATAAAATGTATCGCTGGTTATACATAAATTATTGCCATCTGGATGGGTTCTGCCGAAAGTCAAAATTTTAAAAAGGCGTCCTGCTTACTCTTGAATTATTGTCGTCTAGAAAGAAGAATCGTCGTCTAAGAAAGCAGAATTATTTAGAAATATTTAGGAATCGCATATGAAAAAGAGAGTAAGAATTTTCCGGATGTTACATCCGAAACTCCTAATCTTCGGGTTTGGGAAGGAGTTTGCATACGAAGGAAAAAATGATGTCTCACCTGGTACCCCGCAAGAATTGAAATTTGCTCAGGCAGTTGTCCTAAAAATCCTGTGCGCGTCACTGTGGGTGGGGCTGAAAAAATCGGTTAAGTAGTGGGAGATTCAAATTTTTGACATTCGAAATTTTCACTGGCATTTCATATTATAATTTTCTCTTTTTGCGAAATAAACCGAAGAATCACAAAGCACCCCCTTCGAAATCAAATAGTTATTTTTAGAAAATTCTTACATCTGACCTCTACCTGATCGATTACATCGGTGAAAGCGACAAAGACAAAGCACAATGCGAAATTTCTCGAAGCAAGCTCATTCCTCTTCCTCGCTACAGAGCTCATCCAAAGTATCATCGAGACGCATTCTTCCCAAAGGATGCCATTGTGCTCGCAAAATGGCCAACCAGCACGGTCTTCTACAAAGCATTCGTTGTGGTATATTCTTTCTTTTTAACTTTCTTCTGATTTAGTATTTAATTCCATAGGACGCGGACCGCGCCCCAAATCCAGGATTTTCCGGATTTCCGGAAGCCATATCTCCGGATTGGCTGATTTGTCCAAACCGAGACCGGTACCAATCGTCTTGTCTCGCCGAGACGAAGCGATTGACGTATCACACGCCCGGATCCGAGCGGCGACGGGGGAGATTCTGTTCCCGGCGGACGGACACAGTGCGCCTTAGAGGGACTCGATTTGACGGAGTTTTGGCTTGCCAGCTAAAAATATATGTGCTAATTTGAGCCAAAAATGAACCTTTAGCAAAAATAAAAGCTGCTTCATATCTATAGCCAAACGCTCAGAAACATCCCATTCCTCAATCTTTTTCTATATAATTTTTTGTATTCTTGGTTAATTTTTTAAAATAATCAATTCCAGTCAACGCCATCCGACCAAGAAGAAACCTATCGTGTAAATTTCGATTTTGAACTCGAGGAGGAGTTTGTCGACGAATTCACATCACCGGAAGTGCCGCAGATGTTTGTCATCAATTACGTTGAAATGGCTAAGGATGACAAACCAAACAGCGCAGTTCCAAATATTGGAGCGAACGAGCACAGCGAACCGCAAAGCGCAGTCGGTGACGAAGCAGAAACCACCTCTAACGCAAAGAATGACGATCTTGAGTTGGAAGAGAAAATTGGTTGCATTTCGGAACTATCCATTGTGACCGTTAAATGCAGAACTGAAAATCATCAGGATAATGATTTCTGTCATGTGAATCAAGAGAGCGCAGCCGGTGGCGAAGCAAAGAAGTCCTCAAAGAATGACGCTTCTGTTATGCAAATTGGTGCCACTTCGGAACTACCCATTGCGACTGCTAAAAGCAGAACTGAAATTCATCACGATAACGATTTCTCTGATGTGAATGACGAAGATGGCAGAGATACAGTATTGGTAAATATTCTTGTGATTTTGGAATATGTTCTATCAAGTCGAAAAACATTGCTTTCCCCTGACAATTATTTTATTTCAGTTGATGACATCCGACCATACCAAAGCCTATCACGAGGATTTCGATTCGGATATCGAAGATGATTTTGTGGATGATTTCTATTCACCGGAAGCATCTCAGACGTTTGTCACCAATTATGTCCAAAGTGCTGAGGAGAACGAACAGGAGAGCGCAGCCGGTGGCGGAGCAGAGAAGATCTCCGAGGCAAAGAATGACGATTCTGTTTTGCAAGAGCAAATTGGTGGCATTTCGGAACTATCCATTGCGAATGCTAAAGGCGGCATTGAAACTCATCAACACGAAATTTGTGGCGTTGGTGATGAATATCCGACTGAACCAAATTATGAGTAAGCGGTGGTTTTAACCCTTCATTGCCGGGGCATAAACAAAATTTTTTATATTTCCTTAAAATCAAACTTTACTAAATTAAAGCTCCCCCGTTAACGCCCGCCGTTTTTTTTGTAAGTAAGTTTTAACGCAAAATATATGGAAATTTCCCCCCAGTTAACGCATTCCCCGTCGTTAACGCACTTTTGAAAAATGACAAATGGGTACCCCCTATTGATTTTTTCCAAAATTTTCTCCGGCGCCTGCTATTGGCGGCCACGGGAGAAAATTTTTAGAATTTTTTCAACAGCTTCAAAAAACCTTGCAAATTTTATTCACAATTTCCAAAATGGGTGTTAAGATAGGTTGCCAAAATGGGGTATCAAAAAGCGGTGTAAAAATTAGCTATAAATAAAAAATTGTCTACAAATTACTCTAGAAATGTAGAATAACCTATAAAGTAACAGTGAATGTCTAAAAGTTTGGCCATCTATATTGCTGCAAAAGACATCAGAGTGAAAAATATGATACCAAAATAGGGTGCCAAAATGGGGTACCAAAATAGGGTGTAAAATCTATAATTGTCTAAAAATTAGTCTAGAATACTGCTAAAAGTGTCTAGATCATGTCTATAGTATTACTGTATATCTAAAAGTAGCTAAAACAGTTAAAAATAGCACTTTTTATCCGATTTTTGCCATTTTTTGGACAAACCCCCTCCCCGTTAATGCATCCGCCCCGTTAACACACTTTCGGGTGCAAATTTGAGCGCGTTAACGGGGTGGTTTACTGTATAACTTTTTTAATTACAGGCAAATTGAAAATGCAAAGGATAGGAAGTGCGAATCCGGCAATAAGGTGTTCGCTGGTCGTAATTCCGGGAACGGTCGTGTTTCAAAACACAAGAATGGACAGCATCACAAATGCGATCAATGCTCTTTTAGCAGCATCAAAAGCAGTCTACTCGTTACGCACATGCGTTTTCACGCCAGCACAAATATACACAAATGCGGTCAATGTCCTTATATCACCAACAATACAGCACATCTGAAGAGGCATATACGCCGACACGCAGGACAGAAACCGTTCAAATGCAATAAATGTCCTTACAGCAACAACATAAGGAGTCAATTTGTTATCCACATGCGTTCTCACGCCGGCATAAAAATATACGAATGCGACCAATGTTCTTATATCACGAACAATACAGAACATCTGCAGAGGCATATCCGCGCGCACACGGGTGAGAAGCCGTACAAATGCGAGCAATGTTCCTATGCATCAGCCCGAAATGATAATCTAAAAAGACACATCCGCGACCATCATGCCTAAAATAATGAAAGTGAAGAAACTTCGATTGTGTGGTTCGATTCTCACATTTGTTGCTTTTGAAATAAACAATGTTTGATGTTATAATTTCAGTGATATTGGTTTGGCGGAAAAGTCTTTTCGGTTTTGTTTGTCCTTATCATTTTCCTCAACATTCAAAGATCGGCCGGGCAATGTTTGTGCATTTGAACCGCTGTCACCCTTTCCAACTATGTGGAAAATTCTTGTTTGTCTGAATTTTACTCATGGTTGCAGAAAACTTCAACGGCCTTTAGAGCTATTGAAGGCCTTTGAAGGAGTTTTTTACAGACAAATCCGCTTGGGACTATCATTTATTTGAAATTTAGGAAAAATTGAAAAGGACCCCAAATAAATGATTGTCCCAACGAATTTGTCTGTAAAAAACTCCTTCAAAGGCCTTCAATAGCTCTAAAGGCCGTTGAAGTTTTCTGCAACCATGGTTTGGCCATATAAAGTTGTGGTTTTTCTGTTCCCGATCGGGGCCATTCTGGACAACTTTGTTTTTACTCTTGATTTTGGGCAAGGGTGGACCGTAGGCGCCTGGACGTCTCTCTATACTTAACTACAGTGGCCACACTATTTCGTACATTATACACAACAACAGGCACAAAGGAGCTAGTGATGAAATCACGAATCATCATAGGCAAAAATCGGTCCGCCGGACCGATTTTTGTCTATGCTGCAGAACAAAGGAAGCATATTCATTGTGTAAAAGATAGCCATTGATTTTTTATTTCATTGTGTATGTCTACGAAATAGTGTGGCCACTGTAGTTAAAGTATAGAGAGACGTCCAGGCGCCTAAGGTCCACCCTTGATTTTGGGTTCACTTTTTATGAAAATCACCTTTTGTCCAAACATAACGTTTTCCCATTCAAAGCATCTACGAGACTAACGCCGGGGTTTTCGGTCATGCGGAACTCGAATCCGGGCTTCGTTTTTGAAACGGATATCCGCGAACACGCTAGAAACTTATGTAAGAACCTTATGATTTATGAACTTTGATATTGTTATTTACTATGTGAATGAATTTTAACAGATTTATGTCAGCATTCCTAAATGCATTTGCAAGTATATTTTTCTGCTTTTTCACATACAAGTTTAAAAGTAGAGTATACGTATGGATAATTCCAGAACATTATAACAAATTTATGCAAAAATCAAAACTAAAGTTCGATATTGGCATATTCGAATAGCCATACAGGCTGATTATCTGATAGTTTCCGTGTAATTTTGAGAGAAATACAGTGTTCTTACATAAGTTTCTAGAATGTTCTAGAAGAATCTTCGAGATTGTAAGTTCTGATTCGAGATTAGCATGATTGAAAACCATAACGGACGGCTTTCTCTTTCAACGCTCTCAAATACTGAAAAAGCTATTCAAAATTTGCATTTGAGCATTGTTGGTCCCAACCGGATTGTTCTGTAAATAAAGCCATGCATAGCCATGCAATGGCCCACAAGGCTGTTGTAGTTTTCTGTAACCATGAAAATGACGTAATTAACCCTTAGTAGGAGTTTGCTGATTTCTGGTACAGAGCTCATTTGGGCCCCTGATAACGGGAAAAATATTATTTTTTAAAATTCGACCAAAAATGGCGATTTTCACGGGTTCGAAAATTTGGCGCAAGTTCAAATTTGCGCCAAAAAAAATTTTACCATTTATATCGATGGTCTTTGAGCCTTGGTGGAAGATCCGGACGGGACCTAGCAATTCCCTACCAGCAGACCGAAAATTATCCAACGACACCTCACACACACGGATCCGAACACCGCAAGGAGTCAAACCGTCGAAGGAAAGGTAACCACGGAAAGAAGGGACAGCTGCGACTTAGGCAGAGCGGATTAGGATTAAGCTTGAGTGCAAGATTTTGATAAGTCTGCGAACTGTGAAGTGGGGATTTTATTTAATTCAATTTACTCTCACTTACTCACGCCAGCCACCCCAAAGTGACCAAGATCTCATTCTACAAAAGAAAAGCCTGCGGGAGGGTCGCCCTAGGTTGCTTGGTTGGCAACAATTTATGGCAGTATTCTTGTCGCAAAATTGCGAGAAAAATTCGATCATCATTATTAACATTTTAATTCAACAGATCTTGAAGTATAATCAGTTCAAAGACCACAATGTAACACAGACGAATATTTCATACATAAAAATAATGTATATTTTTGACAGTATTGTTTAAACTGAGAGAACCATTTCTGAGATATCCCAACAAGCAGCTTTTACAGCGTTGTCCGAGACGCAGTCTTTGATCTTGTTGACTATTGACAAAATTCCGCGGTTCTTTGCCAGTCCAATGACAGAAGCGTTACCCCTAAATTTTAAAAATGAAATGAATTTATATTCTGGGGACTTGATACTCTGCAGATTAAATTTTTATTCCTACAGAAAAATTTTTACAAGTCACACACACACACACACACACACGCGCACACACACACGAAGAATCCTGAAGAATCCCGATGAACCCTGAAGAATTCTGAAAATGGAAAAATTGAAAAACAGAAAAATTGGAAATTCGAAAAGCGGAAAAATATGATAACTAATACCAAACCATAAGAGATTCTAACGGAAGAATCCGAAAGAATCCTGAAGAATTCTGAAAATTGAAAATGGAAAAATTTAAAAACAGAAAAATTGAAAATTGGAAAAATGGAAAAATATGATAACTAATACCAAACACAAGAGAATTCGACGGGCGCGGCTTTGCCGCGCCCTTTCCACCTTACTAGTTCAATGAATGGTTTATCGCTTCATTTCATCCTTACTTTGTTCATGAAAGGTAGAATGCTTTTTTCTTTGAAAATTGACTCCAATTATGATTTTTGGCTCTCTACATATTCGTAGAATGCATATTCGTAGAACGGTAAATTCGTAGAACGGTAAATTCGTAGAAAATTTGGTTTTTCGCGAATAATTACATTTTTTTGTGACCTCAGACCGCGATTTCGTACCCCTTATAGGTAATCGACACCGCTGAATCCGAATCTGAAGTCAGTTTTGACATCAGAGGCAATATGGTACCACTTTCTGGCATTCTGCCCATTTTTGGCATTTTGTTGGACAGAACGCCATAAAGTTGTGCTACGCCAAAACTGACTTCAGATTCGGATTCAGCGGTGTCGATTACCTATAAGGGGTACGAAATCGCGGTCTGAGGTCACAAAAAAATGTAATTATTCGCGAAAAACCAAATTTTCTACGAATTTACCGTTCTACGAATTTACCGTTCTACGAATATGCATTCTACGAATATGTAGAGAGCCTGATTTTTCTCTCTGTTTCTGAGGCTCAATATATTATTTTATTTCCGAGCACCTTTAAATTCTGTTGGATTGAAAATGATATTCTAGAAATCCGGAAATTTGTGGATTTCATATATATAGGGTTTTTGGATGCGTGGAATCCGAATTTGAGGTCAGATTTTAGTTGGTCCCGCTACGAAAATATGGAAAATCGTTATTTTCGTCAAAAAATGGCCATTTTTGACCAAAAATGGCCAAAAAATTGCCGTTTTTGACGCGATACGAAAAAACTGATTGGAGATTCGGAATCAGCGCATCAAAATACCCCTAAAAACACGTTTTGCAGAAAAAATTCCCACGTTTTCAAAAAATCAATTTTTTTCGAAAACCATGTATGGTCTGAAAATGGCCAAATAATTAAAATTTTTCGGATTTTTCTGCAAAACGTGTTTTTAGGGGTATTTTGATGCGCTGATTCCGAATCTCCAATCAGTTTTTTCGTATCGCGTCAAAAACGGCAATTTTTTGGCCATTTTTGGTCAAAAATGGCCATTTTTTGAAGAAAATTTTTAAAATTTTTCACAAATTTTTAGAAAATTGCTTCCGTACTAGAGGGGAATGATTCTGAGTATTTGGATATGTCACCAGACGTAATCGCTGCGTTCAAATACGCGCCGATTCAGTCATGCGATGTCGAAAGAAGCTTTAGCGTCTACAAGACAATTGAGCGACAACAAAATCTCGCCACAAAATCTCGAAATGCTTGTATTCTGTAACTGTAACAGTGAAATTGCATTGTTAAATGCTTAATTATGCGATTTTTATGCTTTTTTAGTGTCTAGAATAAAGATTTTGATGAAAAAATGAAAGTCATATTTATGACTTTTTTTGGTCATATTTATGATCATATTTGGCGATTTTTTGGTCATAAAAATCCGGTCCCTAATTATAACCAAAACCGGATATGATTTATCCAGTTGTTGTGAATTTTAGAGTTATCTGCAGCCAAATGTCAGCCAAAGAATACCGATTTTCTCCATTTTTCAAAATCGGACTTTTATAAAATCAGCTCTAAAATCCATAAAATCCGGCTAAATAATCTTACGTTTTCGAAACGGGGGTCCCCCAAGTTACTTTAGCCTGAAAAGCGGTTTTTGAAAAGCGCCCCCAAAAGTACAAAATGGTTTCTATAAGGGGGATGACTGGACGTGGCTCATGATAGGACATCCTTGTGATGCTGAGCTGAAGTTTCTTTTGGATAACAACATTGACAAATTCGAAGACTTGCGCAGTAGTCCTACGATTTTTCTCGTTTTTTATGATAAATTGCTCATAAATAGTGTCCAATGCATCTGCAGACATATAAAAGACTTTGCCTCGAATTGAGTTCACAATATGGATTTCATCGCAGTTCTTGAGATGCGTGAATTTCTAAAATTATACAAAAATATAAATGTCCATTTTACGGTGTACCGAAAGGTACTAAATTGATCTTCACCAGGGCTCTAAAGAGTCGTATTAATATAATATACTAAAGCTAAATTCGAATTACTTTACCTAAAAATGAGCGCAATGAAAGATTTCGGGCAAGAACCGTCGAGGAAGTGAATATGCTTCATCGACAGAATGAAAAAATGACATTACAGTAATGAACGCTTTATTTTTGCGCCGTTTTGCGATTATTTTGAAACCGATCATCAATTGCGATCGATAATTTTCAGCGACTGATCGTATAGAAATATTAATTGTCGTATTATCAAAGTTATTTACCTGAACGAAATCAATGATGAGGTCTTTTGAAATGTTAGAATCTATGACGACAATCTCGGACGTACAATGAGACCCTGTGATAAAGAAATCAAGTAATTGTTTACGGCGATTTGGACTGCAATTGGAAACTGGCATTGACTGCTGAAAGCTGGCACAGCGCACATGATCTTTTATCCAATTCAAAGGGGTCTGAACGTTGCCTTCGAACTTTAAGCTCAGTATTTCACAGTGCAGGCGGCCACGATTGCTGCGGTGAATTTTTGCAGCCAACAAGTTAAAGACATCAGCTTGAGTGATAAGTCTGAGATAGCGAATGCAAATGAACGGATCTGTGAGGAGGCGAACGAAGTGTTGGAATAACGGCCAAGTGTCGTGGTTGAGTTGTTTGACACGTGCAAAGAATACGGGCGTTCTAATCGGGTTTCGATCTAAAATCGAAAAAGTTAGCACGACTTAGACGCTTTGTTTAAAAAAATGTCATTTGGCCCGTTTTCCTAACAATTGACTCGTGGTAAAACAATGAAAGGGTATAAAGCAAAGTAATAGTAAACAGGCAATTCAAATAACATTTCTGTTCCCAATTTTGTTCTGACAAAGAAGTCTAAAAATTCTCTTACCTTTGTAGTCTCCATAAGCACTAAGCTCATAACCCAGTGGATCGACAGTAGTAGAAATTTTAAGTGAAGTATGCTTTGAATACTTGTTGCGAACGACCCACTGTTTGTATTCTTCAGGAGACAGCTCTTTGTTGAATCTTTTGATCACTGTATGTTCGACTCTCCAATTTCCTTCCTGGGAATAACAAATTTAATTCGAACAAATTTTTAAAGAAACGGTTTGTAACAAGAATCCTTTCTCACTCTGCGGTTATTTATTTACCTGTCCGATCATTATATCCACGCTGTGTCTCTATATGCTCATAGAAATCAATCACATAAATCAAAAGTTATGAGGGAGCAGTACATTCTCTGGGCTTAACTTTTACAAAAGACACTCAAAAAGCAGAGAGTACTCAGAGAAGGTAAATTATAACGGCCTTTTTATTGGCCATACCAATAGAAATTGCGTTTTCGATTCATCATCATCTTCTATCTTGCGAGTTAAACAGATTGGGTCCCGCCACGATCTCCCTGAATTACAGTATATGCATTCAAATCCTATCGTATTGACTAGGAAAAACATTTTTTTGAGACTCAACAAAAAAACTAACTTCAGATTCGTGCTCAGCGCATCGAAATTGACCAGAAAAAGTGTTTTTCAGGATTTCAAAAATTTCGGAAGTCAAGTCCATTTCGAAACCATAGGGAGGGTATCATGGATTTGACTTTCGAAATTTTTGAAATCCTGAAAAACACTTTTTCTGGTCAATTTCGATGCGCTGAGCATCGAATCTGAAGTTAGTTTTTTTGTTGAGTCTCAAAAAAATATTTTTTCCTAGTCAATACGATAGGATTTGAATGCAGATACTGTAATTCAGGGAGATCGTGGCGGGACCCAATCTGTTTAACTCGCAAGATAGAAGATGATGATGAATCTAAAACACAATTTCCATTGGTATGGCCAATAAAACAAAGCATTTTCAGTTTTCTGGTTTGATTCTAATAGCACAAATAAAACACTCACCATCTGAATACTATCAACGTAAAGCACTGATAAAAGATAAATCAACGGTACTTCGCAGAAGCTTTTCCCGTGCGGGGTCCCCCAAGCCTACTTGCCGAAGCTTTCGACCGGGGATGCTTAGCAGCTTGCGGCAGCCTTAGAGTGGGCGCGGGGAGCAACCCCCTGACCCCGGCCATTGCCGTCTTTATCTTCCAGCCGAAGCTGTACCTATCTATCCGACCCACGGAGGGATGGAGCACCTAGGTTGGGTGTGTGACGCACCAGGGAATCGAACCCCAGTGGGTTGGTGCGGTAAGCCGATGTCTTAACCACTCCTCCACTACGCCACATTAAAGCACTGCCAACTTGTGTCTGTGAGTTTGAATCACATTACGAAATCTCATGGAAACAAGACTATTCGCCACTTCGCCAGCTGACAATAGTTGAGGTATTTGAACGCCTCCACCATTGTTCCGTTATCCAATTTTGCGATCGTCGAAATTCTGAAATATAGTTAAGTGAATACTTAGATCTGTATCTATAATACAACTTAATAAATCAGCTTTATTATATCATTTCAGAAAATTTGGATACCATTTGCAAAAATTGTTGGATGATTATATCAATTATCAAAAATCAATTTGAAATACAATGTTTTGTCATCCTTTTCCATAGACAAAAGATCTTATCTGATTGAGAAATCCAAATTCAAATGGGCGCATAAGCTTTGTGCCGCATTCAAAGCAGCACAAACATAGAGAGCAAACCTTTTCTGTTCTACTCTCCTTGGCTGACGATAATAGGCAATGTGTAAAGAATGTCCTCGATATGGCACATAGATTTTTCAAACTCTGTGCGCATAGATTTCCTGACACATAACTTTTTTTAAGTTTAATTTCAAAATATAACTTGCGAAATGGGCTTTACGTTCATAATATTAGCCGTTTAAAATGGGCTAAAGAGAGCACTCGATTTTATCTACTCTCTAAAATATTTACTGTCGGGTTTCGAAGTAGAGCTTAACAATTTCCAGTTAAATATGTTACGAACGATTTAATTAGATTGAAGGTGAAATTTTTGAAATCTCCATAGAACGGGCTACTCAGAAAAACCAAACGTAATGCGGGCGTTTTACTCACGACACGAAAATTTGGTAAAATGAGGGAAAATTCGTCAAAATAAAACAACAAAATAAAAATCGTGCAGATTATAGATTATATTAAATTAACGCCGCAATATATATTTGCCAATAATATAATGATTATCTGTTTTGTTGACTAGTGTTGGGCTTTCATCGTTTCCTTCTGGAGCACTAATGCATTTCACCATTTTGTTTGAAGTGAGCATATTTCCAGTCGCGCTTCTCTCAGAAAGCTGCAGAGTTGACAAGCGAAGACATTCCTCAAGGGCAGCTTTAATTTCAGATTCTTTCGATGCCTCTTTGCACACGAGATATCCCTAAAATAAATTAAAATGTTTGTGGGGTCGTATTTTAGATATTTTATGAAGCAATTCGATTGTGGCGCTAAAAAATTGCTAACTAATAAATGAAAAATGTAATTTGAAAATGATGCCAATATTTATGAAATGCTACAGTGTAATTTTAAACAACATAGTTTAGGATTGGTTTCCTTTTTAACTAAGAAAGAGAATGTGCTCAAATTTTTGAGGTTTTATGGTAGTTTGCATTTTGCGGACCCCAATGATAATGGCCGAGTTTACCCCTTGAAATTAATTGATTGTGGATTACCGTATTCCCTCTAACTGCTACCCCCTGAAATTATTCCCCCTCTAATTATTACCCCCTAAAAATGGTCTTTTTTCCAAAATTTTCCAAAAATTCAAATTTTTTGGCGCGAATTTGAATTTTTTGCCAAATTTTGACAAAAATGTCCAAAAAATGATAAAATTTACCAAAAAACCAGAAAAAATTTCAAAATTAGTTTAAATTTTCAAAAATTTTTCTAAAAATGGCCAAAAATCCCAAAAATTTCACCCCTGTAATTATTACCCCTCTCTAATTATTACCTCCCCTGGAGCTTGTTTGAAAAATTATTACCTCGGGGTAGTAACTACAGGGAATACGGTAATACATTCAAATAACTTACAGCGTTTGTCGCGCTGTAAGTTTTTAAGTAAGAACCAATTTTTTCAAACCAGAAAAAAGCAGAAATTTTTGGAGATCAATTTTCATCGGTATTTACCACCACTAAATTACAAATCGAAGACATTCAATGTCAAAGTTTTGGCGAACTTAGCTTCATACCAATTATTTACTCAAAAGTTCTTCAACTTCTTTTGAAAGTCAAAAACATGAACAACACGTCTCCAGACGAAATTCCGAATATTTTTCTTAATAATTGCGCTTCAGGACATCAGAAAACAAAACGGTATCTATATATTGAAATAGCGAAGCATTTGGGGCATGTTTGGTTGAAACTCAAAACGAAAAAAATATTTCTCTCTCGCTTTCTTACCTTTCATTTTTGTAATTCACCTGGCAGTGTTCAGGAATATGCAAGTCAACAAGCACATTTTTTATGGATACGTAAAAGTTTTTGACTGCCTCAAGTTTGCACAAGCGTCGATTGGCGGTGTTGAATAGGAATCCAAACTTGAACTTTTGTTGTACAACGGTTTAAAAACTTTCTTTTTTTCTGGTTAAATGGAAGATAAAATATTAGCGAATAGGAAAAAGCGTTTGAATTTTTGTGCTTTAGGTAATGCTCTAAATTATTAACTCAGGAAATACTGTGCGCCGACCGTCTAAGTCTGTCTGCGCCCAGCGGAAACTCCTGCTTTTAGACACTCCCGAACCCAGGATCACGAATACCTCCTTCCCCAAAAAACCATGACTTTAGGCGGTTATCAATGTCAGAATTGGGGGTCACAAAACGTGAGTTACATAAATGGGAAACTTTTTACGCCCGCAGCTTTTTCATTGAATTATTCTTCAAAATAAATCCACACATAATTCCATATATCATAATTTTAATTAACGTAAAACATTTATTTCTGCAAAAGTTTATAGTCAAATACATTAAACATCACAAATATTGAGTGTATACTTTTCTTTGTCAAAGCGAAGGCACAAATTTTGATTGATTACTGAATTATAGTTGATAGACGTATTTGTAGGCCAACTGTCCGACGCAAATTTTGACCATGTTAGAGAAAATTTCAATGATGAAATTGCCTGCATGAATTTCTGAAAATCAGCAGTTTAAATGTAACTATGATTGATTGCACTATAAATAAAATTCAGCTACAGACTAACCTTTTCCATAGCATGAACAATTGCTTGAGTGTTCCGATAAGAGAATACATTGCGAATGACCAAATTTCTCGGCGTGCGATTCCTTGAAGGTTTAAAAAGAAACTCAACAATTTCGCTTATACGAACATCAGAGATGACATCGTGTCTATTCATCGGGCATCCGTTCACTGGATTGCAGTCGGAGAGCGAAACATATTCCAGAGTATCGCTCAGAGGGATATGGGGAAGCCATTGAATCACGTCGCGTCCAACGAGTGTAAGCGTGCGACAAGTAGAAATCATTGGAAGCAAATAGGATTGAAATTTATGACCAGACGAATTAATGCGCAACTCTTCATCTGAATGAAACTGTATCAACTGAACTTACTTTTCAAGAAAATTCAGAGCAATGGTTATATAATATTTTAGTCATATCCAATTCTAACTTTGGCGTGAGTGCACCGTTTGAGGCGTGATTTTTTTGTTTCGGCGATGTTGAAAGGTTATGTTGGCGAAAATTATTTGTTATGAAATTTTACATCTCAATTTTCGTTCAATTGAAAAGTTTTTTGTGTTTTAGAAATTTAGATCAGTATTCCAGCTTTTAAGGTACAAAAATGCTAAATTTTTTCTAATTTTATGACATTGTTTGAAAATTCCATTGATAAGTATTCTGTAATTTATGGACCGTGAAATCTAACATTTCCATTGAAAATGCAAGGGAAACTGGTGAACTAGAGATATGGTAGCAAAAGTTCAGCCAGTCTGCAGCCGCTACTGATTGACTCTGCTGATGAATGTTTTAAGCAATGGCTGGAAGGGGCTTTGGCTGAATTTGGTGGTGTAGTTTTGTGTAATTCCCAATGGAAATACTAAATTTTACAAACCGTAACTGGCTAATCATACATTTAAAATTTACCTTTGCAAATATCGCCGCTTTGCTCTAAATAACTTGAATAACTTTCCAATCCAAAGCAGTTGAAATGAGTGAGCTTAAAGCGTATGAATTTGCATATAGTCAAGCTTTCCACGTAAGAAAGCGGATTTCGAATACGGTTGTGATCTATTGTCCAGTAAAAATCTTTGCACAAACTGTCTAGAATTAAATAGGGCTCGCTGTAGCACACTGATTCAATCAACTTGTGAATGTTCTGAGAAATTGTAGGTAGCAATAGGAGCTCAGACCGGTCTAGAAAAATGAGTACACTGTGCATAAAGTCGATTGAGAGTCGTTTAAATGCAACATTGGTCGTCATCTGAAACAGTCTGTTTTCCACGGATATAGTTATGATTTGACGCAAAACTATTTCTTCAATTGGCTTTCTCTGCAAAGCATTAGACTCTATCCATTTAGCTAAATGGCAAAAGGAATTTTTTTCCTGCGAAATCAAAAGAAGGCTATAATTCTATTTTCATTATAATATGATCCCGGTCTAAAAGCGGATATTTGTATGTGACTTTGCATGCTTAATCAGAATATGTAAACAGAATTTCTCTGTATTGTGCAAAATATATGGGTTTAGTAGTGAGCCGGCACAGAATTTTACGATTTCTGAATATTGGTGAAGGCATAACTTTGAGAGATCGTCACCAATCGTGAAAATTCCTTCGGATTCGAGATCAGCGGGTCCGAAAAACCCTAAAAACACGTTTTGCCGTCAGATAAAAATTTTTTTATTTTTGGGACCATAGGGGGTATCATGGTTTTTTTGCTGTGGGAAATATGACCGGAGGGCCTAACTTTGAGAGGTCGTCCCGAATCCTCAAAATTCCTTCGGATTTGTGATCAGCGAGTCTGAAAATCCCTAAAAACACCATTTCAGGCACGAATAAAAAAATTTGAATTTTTCGATCCATAGGGGGTATCATTGTTTTTTGGGAACTTACGAACCCCGTTTCCGGGGGTAGAAGAGTGCCCCCAAAACGGGGAGCCGGCTACCTTCCTAACTTGGCCAGTACTGTAAAACGGCACAAAAAATCGGGGGTCACCAACCGGAAAAAAAGAACAGTTCTGGTACTTCCCTTGTAAATGGCAAAAGATAATCCATTCAATCATTGGACACGTCCAAAATTTTTTATATATTGCTTCTAAATATTGCTACGAAATTCAGAAAAAAAATTTCAATTTTTTCGAATCCATGAGGTCCCCCCTATGGTACAAAAAACGACTTTTTGACCCATGTGGGGGACCACATGAAACTCGAAAAAATTGAAATTTTTTTCTCTCTGAAATTGTGTTTTTCTGGTAGCATTCGACTCACTGAACAACTTTTTCTTCAGCAGTATGGTCGTCTGAGACGATTTGCCTGCGGGTTCGCCAAATTTCAATTTTACTGCAAAATTCGCAGCAAAAATCGCGATTTTTGACCCCTCTGATTTTTAGGTTTTTGACAAGATTTGTTAGACAGGTACAAGTCTCCTGACGAATATACAAAAGACCGCTCGTCATATCGATTATTTATCGTTGGTTTACAAGCCCGTAAAGTGATATAGTTTTTATGGTACACCCTGTATTCAAAGGGTCCTTTACCCATGAAATTCGCCGGTCACGAATGAGATCTTTTTTGCATATAAGTAAGCTCAGATAGTAGCAGTTTTTAAGAAATTAACATCACCCGGGTCGCTTCAAAACTGAAGAAATATAAACCCCTCAAAATATTACCTTTTTATTGGACCACCCTGTAACTTCCCTCACATTCCAAGGGAGAAACTCCGCGCCCGACCACAGGACTGGCACGCAATGTTGTTCGAAGTGAGGGTTGTTGGTCGCATACAGAAATATGCACCCCTAAGAATGGACTTCCAGAAAATGGGGGCAGACAAATACAGGTTAAAAAAAGATTCAGTTACAAAATGGTAACAGAGAATAAGCACCCATAAGAATCCACCCAAAAATTTCAGAATCGATTTGCTGACATACGGTGAAAACGCACCCTAAGAAGGAGGGCCATTATGGACAACTCTCCTTTTTATACTTATCAATTTATATCAGAAGGATCATTTTGTTCTATAACATGCTTATATTAATCAAATAATTGGACCAAATTCCGTATTTACTCCAACAAAGGCACCTCTCCCAATAAGGGTCTCCTAGAGGGACATTGATTTATAAGGGTCAAACGTAAAAAATGCCAAAAAATTAATAATTTTTGGTGCCAATTCAATTTCTTTGGCAGAAGTTTGAATTTTTAGCCTAATTTTGCAAAGTTAAAAAAAAGACAAAAATTTGAATTTTTTTCGGCGATAATTCATATTTCGAAAAATGTTTAAAATTCCGCGCCGGCGCGAAATTTTTTACCCCTCGCTGGCGAGGGGCGCCTCCCCCGCCCCAAACGTGCCCCCGGGCCCGGGGGCGGGCGCTAAAGTTCATTGCTTTTTATAAAAAACGATCGGTTTTTACATTCAGGCACCAATGGGGGTTCACCAAAAACCCCGAAAAATCCAAAAAATTCGGTTTTAAAAAAAAAACCAAAAAAAAAGTCAATTCAACGATTTTTAAAAATTTTTTTTAACGCCTTTTCCCCAAAAAGTAGCCCTGAAAGATTTTAAATTTAAAAAAAAAAATTTTCTCCAGGGCCCTTGTTGGAGGAAATACGGTTTTTAAGAAAAAAAAATAAAACTGTTTAAATTAAACCCACTTTAAGGAACTTTTGTTTTTTATTTTTTGGTTATTTTTAAATTTAAAGGGTTATTACATCGATTTACAAATTTTATTTATTTTTTTTCAACATGTCTAAAATGTTGATTGACGTGCCTAACTTTGGAATATCCCAAAATTTTTAATTAGGGCCCCCGAAAAATGTGCATTAATAAAAAAATTTTTGAAATAAAGAGCTTTTTATACGTTAATTAAATTAAATTAAATTAAAAGAAGCAATTAATGGAACAGACTTCGTTTGACTATTGAATAAAAATTTGATCGTTTAAGAGTCTTATTTCATATCTTTGACAAGTTGCCAAGTTATTTTGATGAGATAGGATGGAATTGAGAAATACCATCAAGAATATTTCAATACCGTTGATTGTGCGAAAGTCTCAAATCACGTGAATGGGAGAAGATTAGATACTCACTTGGCGGAATATTATTCACACTTGTCTTTATGTAAATTTCATTCATTTTCCAGAAGCTGGATAGTATTGGGTTGATACGAAAGTCTTTGCGCCGATATTTGCAAGATTTTCGTCTTACTATTCCTAAGGCCATACATATGTGTTATATACCAATGGAAAGCCCATTCAATTCTCTAACTAATCATTAAAGACCCCAAAAATGTTTTTAAAATAAAAAAATATTTAAAAAATATTTGGACTTTTTTAAACTAAAATATTTTCAAAAATATTTTTTTATTTAAAAATCTTTTGCATATTTGGGGAATTTTACTTATATTTTAGTAAATATTTTGCCATTTTTGGACAAATTTTGTGATTTTTTTTGGCGGAGAAATTTTACCAAAAAATTTTGCCGAAAAAATTTTTTACGAAATTTTTCAAAAAATTTTTTTTTATTTTGCCGTTTTTTTTCGAAATTTGTTATATTTTGTTGAATTTTAGCTTTTAATTTAGTCTGAAGTAATAATGAAGGCTAAAAATCAGAATTAAAGTCTATTATCGGCAAAAATAGCTAATTAAAAAAATATTTTTTTAAATATTTTGCGATTTTTTTAAATATTTTAATTAATTAAAACCGGAATTAAAAAAATATTTTTGGGGTCTTTACTAATCATGTATACAAATAAATTTTATTTGGGTAACAACGTTTGTAAAAAATGAAAATACAAAAGTGACTCATTTTCACAAAAATTTGTTGCTTTCTATAAATTTTATCTATGAAAAAGTCAGGTACTCTATATTCCATTGTGCAATATTTTAGAGCAATTTCAGCTCTAACACTTAGCTTTTACAGAACATTTTTTCATTTGGTGGTTGCTGAGATATGACAATTTTAGTGGACGTTATCACCAGAAAAACGGAAAATTTTGATCATTGCGATTTTTTCGGTTTATGTCCCAAATTTGAGCGGTCATACCTCGCAGGATTGCAAAGCATATTTTGTTCTGTAAAAAGTATGTTGTAGAGCTCGACCTTGCTTACAAATGCCGCAATACCATTGATTTGTGCAATGCCAAAATTTCAGGTATTTTGTCCCTAAAATTTACTCAAAATAACCAAAAATTCACATTTTAGGTGTATTTCATTTGAACCACTGTAATTAAATATTTTTTCGAGAATTGAAAAAAAGTTAGTTTGACTTTTTTTCTTTTAAAAAGGAAAATTTTGAATGGGGAATTTCCATAAGAATATAACAATACCGTTATTTTGGGGGCCCCTTAGGAATAGAAGACGAAAATCTTTGGGGAAAATTTTTCACACGCAAAATTTCATTATCCAAAACTGGAATATTTACGGCAAAATTTTGGCTTCTAATGTGGAGCGTTCGTATGTACCATCATTTTACTTGTTCACTTTAATATAAGTGCATATTTTGTGACAGTGACCCAAATGTTCAGAGACACCGATTAACTTGTCATATAAGATGTGACTTATATAAAAACTGATTTTAATTGCTGGCAAACGTTTATACGGTCAACCCTCGTTATAACCCCCTCTGGGACCGGGCCCAGAGGGAATTTACACTTTCAATTTAACTTCTCTTTGTCAATTCTCCCTGCTTATCCCCTTAAGAGATTCTAAAAGAGCAAATCAATTACTCTACATACTTAGAACGAAAAACTTAAACATTTTTATTAAAGCATACAAAACATATGTTCTACCTTTACTTGAATTTTCATCTGAAGTCTGGTCGCCTGTATCACAGAAAGATATTACTCTACTAGAACGGGTCCAAAAAAGCTTTACAAAAAGAGCTCTGTTTGAATGTGGTCTTGGATATCAAAATTATGACACCAGATTAAAGTCTTGTAGTTTGATTTCTCTTAGTGAACGGCGTACTGAACTTGACCTTAAAATGGTCTCCAAAATACTTGGTAACCAATCATCTCTTAATCCAGAGAATTACTTTAGTTTTGCCAAAAGTAGCAGACTTAAAAACATTCTTATATTACCAAAATGTTCAGGAATTAGCAGGAATAACTTCTTCTATCGGACAATATCCAATTGGAATTCATTTACTAAATCCAAAAAATAGTTATTTAGATCCAAAAAAATATATATTTTCCATTAATTAATGTGTAAGCAAATAAAAGGATTGATCTCTTACAGAAACATTTTTCAAATCTAGTCCTACGGAACGTTTGTGGTTTATTGTTGTATGCACGTGTATTCATGTTTGACTTTGACGTAGTAATGTGAATTTACATTGACTTGTTGTATTTATTTGTCACCTGTTAGTGATTTTATATCCTTGGTTGTCAATAAAACATTATTATTATTAAAGAGATACTCTGATTCGATAAGTTGTAAGGACATCAACTGATGAGACTCGACCGTACAACACACGTCTCGTGTCTTGCTGTATTGATTTAGAGTCGAAACAGCAAGGCTTAACTCCTAATGTTATCAAACTCTTTCGTACTTTCCTCTGTATTCTTCTTTCATATTTTGTATACAATTAACTTGTATTTAGCAGTTTGTAGTTAGCATTTTATAAAAATGCAATTTTATTATATAAAAAGTGATTTTAATTGCTGGCAAATATTTATACGGTCAACCCTCGTTATAACCCCCTCTGGGACCGGGCCCAGAGGGAGGTTATAACCGGGCAAAATTTTCCAAAGGCAAGGTCCAAAAACGCCCCATAATAGTGCTTTCTGTGTTTTTAGGCTATTTTTACCATTTTTATACACTTTTTCATTAAACTTACACTATTTTACCTTTATTTGCCTTAGTTTGGGACGATTTTTTTAAAATTTGAAGAAAAATAGAAAGAAAATTTATGAAAAATGCTCAAAATTCTCTCCAGCGCCACCAGTGTCGTCGCTGGAAAAAAATTTCATGTGGTACCCCTATGCCTTATTTCTCCCGACCCTCCCCAGAGGGGGTCATAATAAGAAAGAATTTTTCCGGGTTTACGATCCTATATTATGATAGAAAAGACATGAAAAATTAGGAAAAAGGATTAACGTTTTAAAATTGGCTCACTGTTTCGCCCTAAACTCCAGACAGTGAGCCCAAATTTTTATCTATGAGCTGGGCTCTTCAGTGAAGCGCCCATAGATTATTACGGTCTAATTGTAGGAAGAGGGGTTAGAGAAAAAATTAGGAGTAAAAGATTTTGATATGTGTATAACTCATTTTAAAATACATTTGTATCCGTTCTATATATCTAATGACAAGATTGTTAAAATTTTTTAGAAAACTATTTATTTTATATACTTAACTACGTCTTAAGGCATGACTAGAAATTGAGAAACGATTTTTCTTTCAAAAAGAAAAATCGTTTCTCAATTTCTAGTCATGCCTTAAGACGTACAGTACGTAATTAATAAGACGCAATATCCACTGCTTAGATCTAAGGAAGAGTAAAATTTACAATTACCCACTTTTTCAAGTACTGTGTCAAGTCTGGGTAATGGGAATGGGTCGAATGTAAATCTTTTGTCTGCCGGCTAAACACTTTGTAACCGATCACAGCGCATATTGTCACGCGGAATACATAGCGATCAGGTCTCTCGTATTCAAAGGTAAGAGAGTTAGTGAATCCATAACAGCTTGGAACGTCGTCGTTAACTCTCACAACAGGAGCCTTGTCCTGCAGGAATTTCAATGTCTTGCCATACTCTTTGTAATGTTTGAATCCATCTGAAATATTTCATTAGTATCTGGCAGCGGTGATGCACCTGGTGCATTAGCCTATTCAATACATGGTCGGCACTGCGCCAGTCGGGCCTGGGACCCATTGTGCGACTGCAAACTCATGGGAAATAATGAATTTTCAGGATGTGATGACTGATAACCCAGGAAGCCTTACTCCGTATGAGACAAGGCCCTATTTTGACCGTTTCTTCGACCTTTTAGACTCTTAGGGTCAACCCTAGGTAGAAAACGACACCGGTGTATTCGATTGTACTCAATTTGAACCTAGTGCTTCCATTTTTGGTTAGTAAAGATCATGCTAAAAAATGTACTTAGAAAATATAAAACAAAGTTTCCAAAGTTAAGAGGGCAAAGTTCGAAGTCCAAGTCAAATCTCTGAGGAAATGTTAGAAGAAAGAGAAACTTTTCATGTTTTTATAACAAAAACGACTTACCATGACTGTGAGTTCCTAAGTGGGCTCCAAACACAATTTCTTTGAACAACTTTTCTGGAGAATTGGTTTCGCAAAATTTCTGAAAATTTGAAAGGTAATATCCTTGCTAAGAAAAATAGAGGTCAAGAACTGACGATAATAAAGTACACAGCTATAAATTTGATGTCACCTGAAAATATTTCTCGCAGAAGTCGTCTTCCGCGTAGGGGATATCCAAGCTGTAGCGACGACCGGACCCACGTTTTAGTTTTTCCATAAAGCCGAGAATCACATCACAATGAAAAGGCTGATAGTTACAAAGTCGGACATTGGACGGCATACTTTCAATATCGATTTTTTCAGGATTTAGCATTATGAATTTGAAGCGCTCACAAGAGAGCCAGAGATTCACCTGAAAGTTGATGGGTTTATTTTTGTGAAATTGTGAATATTTTATCCCATCTTTTTGGCATTAGGAAACGAAATGTTAGAGAGCCAGTCAATCAGAGGGCAAAGTGAACAACCCTTATAAGGGCATGCCGACATGCATGGTAATAAGAAACTTTTATGACAGCCAACGATTAAATAAATTGTTAGTGAAGAATGAAAAATTTTGATACATTCAACCTTGATTAATCCGTCACCTCAAGGGATCGGCTCCAGGGTGGTGGATAAGTCAGGGTTGACTGTATGCTCATTGGTATGATCCTAGGTTTTAAGCGGACAACCCTTATAAGGGTATGCCGACATGCCTCCTAATAATAAACACTCCTAATACCCAACTTATAAAGATTACCATACCTCTGAAGTAACCAAAACCGACTCAAAAAGCAGCGGCAAAGTGTCAATCATTATGTCGTCATCCTGCGCAACCAGTCTTGACAGATCTCCGGAGAGCAGCTCCGGATGACACCTATGCGAAGTTTGTTCGTAGGAAAACTTCCGGACCACCAGCTTGCATCCCATAAAATTGACCAACTTTTGCAAAGCATTAAAAAATGTCTGCCACTGAAAAGGTATCGGCTTCTCATCCCATGGATAATCGACGTGGATTTTCATGTGCTCAATTGCCGATTTTCGGAGATGCGTAGCCATGTGCTCAGGATCAATTTCTCTGCCCAATTTATCTGTTCTTAGCTGTAAGCTGTCGTTGTTCAAACGCAAATACAATCCTCCTTTGCGCGAAACGGTAATCTGTGCTATCGATTTCAGAGGTAGCTTTGTTTCCAAGGCTGAAAATAGAAGTATTGAGCTTTGCCAGGCACAGTTCGTTTGTTCTAGACAGTTCTAGGATGGGTCGAGAATCGACCAGTATTATGATCGTTTACCCCCTCTTTGGAAGTACTCAAGAAGGGGTAAACGATAGGGTCTTGGGATTTGACATTTGTCATACACCCTGTACTTAACCTTGTTCTTAACTCAAGCTTAAGAAAGATCTAAGTAATTATATGGGTGCATTATTTTCGATACTAGGGCTTTGACAAAATTAAAATCCAATGACACCGAGTCGGTACAGGATGGATTGTTTTGTGATAAATTTTTCACTTTCTGCATTTTTTAAATTCATACTCTTTTAATTGTTCCCTAGTAAATTGTCCTGAAACCTGAAACTTTTGGGCTCACCGAATTATCGATGCTCACTTATTGTTTTCATAATTACTTTTTTATTTTTCCTACCGATTATCCAGTCATTCCATCGTCTGTCAACTTGACGAAATTTCTCCGCGTTCTCTCTGGTGGTTGATTTCAATACTTCACCAAAAATGTCCAATTGATTCATTGGCAAGAATAAAAAGTAGAAATAGAAATTAGATTACTAAATGATACTATTGTCTTTTTGTAATGGATTGTTCGAGAAAAATCAATAAAATGTTTGTGCTTATCTTTCAACATGTGTTTTGTGATTGAGCATTTCCGATGATTCAGCACACACATTCCTTCTCCTCGTCCTCCTATTTCTTTACAATCGCGCATACATAACATGAATCAATGCGTTGTGCTTGGAGGTGTATGGAACAGATTTTGCAGAGTTAATCGTTCTGGAATTCCCTGGCCTTTTGAATATTAGGGAGAAAAGGCAAAGACTGGATGGATAAAAAATTTTGACCACACATATTGCCAAAACACATTTTCCCATTTTCATTTTTCTCGCATTTAAAGTAATGTCACAATCGGATAATAGCGGGTGAAAAATATTTGAAAAGTGATATCAGAACTTATTGGTTACCCGATAGCTGGGTAGGATTATGTCTGTGTCGTTTTATGAGTATCTTCGATTCTGAGGATCGAAAATGGTCAAAAGACTTTGTGTAATAAAATTCGGGTAAAATCGCTTTCCTACCCAAAATTTGTAAGAAATCCGAGCCTGGTGTTAGACGAAAATGGGAAAATGCAAAATTTACAATTGTTGGAATTATTTCAGAAGCCGCCTTTCTGGATCGAAAAAAGAGGCTGAATTCATCGTTGAAAAGTTTTTCACCAATGGCGACATGAACTTTCCTATGGACTAGAATGCTGTCAACGAAGAAAAAAAGTTAAAAACAATGTTGAGATCAAATCACTTGCCGAAAATTGTATGTAACTGTAAAAGCGCTGTCTTGTAAAGAAATAAATGTGAATTTTCCCTTTCGGTTAGTTTTCAATACGGATCGGAATCGACTCGGATTGTTTGCTAACGCTTTTCAAAACGTGACATTGATAAATTAAATCACTATTATGAAATATACAAGCAACATTGCATACCATCTCACCAGGACAAACATTGTGAGCAGGTGGCAACGAGCAGGTCGCCACCTGTGGTGGCTCGTATTGTTTATGGGGTAAGATAAGATAAGATAACAATAATAAGCACTGGTAAGAATGACCCGCATGAAATTTTGGACAAAATAAGTCACGGAGAAAAATACATAATGCCAAAAGGCGGGAATTCAAATTTGAATTTTTCGTGTGATGGACGCCGGACAGGGCTAGCTTACTGGGGGGGATGTGCCACTCGGAATTGTAAGTAGGGAATATGTAAAAAATTTTTAACGAACGTTTCAAAAAAGTGGCTTTTTTTCCCAAAAAGTGTCATTTATGCAAGTTTTTTGGGCTACAAAGGAAAGTTTCTCAGTTCCGCTCCTTTTGGGGAGCATGATATGTCAAAATGCTCCCCTGGAGATGCTGAGAAGGAATCTGTAAACATTTTTAACGCACCATACAAAAAAGTGGAAAAAAGCCACTTTTTAGCCAAAAAATGACATTTTTGAAACAAAAGCATCTGGGGGGCTGGTTTTTTGCACCCGGGGGGTTTTCGATGGTGCTGAACCCGAGTCCGTGGTCAAAAAATATCGGGGTACCCCGGGGTAAGATATTTTTCAAAATTTTTTGCGAGGCATCATATCCTCCTTCGAGCGGCCGAAGGCCGCGAGTCTCACTGACAAAGCCACCGGTAAACAACCTAAGGCTTACCGGTGACTTCGGCACCGGACTGACGGCTAGTTTGAAAGTAAATGCTAAAAGCTTTGAAGCCAATTTGGTTTCACAGACACAACGGCTATTATTGAATCAAGGGCATAGCATAGGAGATGGCTGGATACGCACGCGGCTCATTCTCTTTGCTTGTCTAACACACGCTCCCTCGCGTCGAAAGATTGTCGTTCTGTTCCCACAAATCATTTGAAGGAGTTTTGCTAAACAAAATTAAAACAAAATTTCGTAATGAAGCCCATTCGTGCTTGCCTATGACTTATTCCCCATTGCCCATCGCCTTTTAACACAAAGGAACCAGCCCATCTGCTCATTTTGGCTTTATAGCAGACAAATCGATTTAAGATTCGAAATGATAACTTTCATTTTAGTTAATTTTTCCAATAGCACTGGCCAGACTGGTGTGGCTGAGTTGACTGCTCTAATTTTGGATTTCTTAACATAAAGCAATCAACTCATTATCTGTCCAACGACTTAACGCAAGACTAACTCACCCAAAGCTTAAGATTAAGTCTAAAAACCAAAAGGGAAGGATATTTGTCGCGCTGAAAATTAGGCTATGTGTTGCTATTCAAAGTTACTTCGCTCTTTCTGAAAAATCTCTCACGTAAATTTTGGTTTAAATTGCCGCACTGTTTGATTCGGAATTAAAGTAAAGAGAAAAGTGTTTGTTAGACGTTTCGTAATTGGGTAGGTACATATCAATTATTTCTTTGCTTCTCATTTCCTTACTTTATTTTTTATGTGTTTTGAATATGGAGTGTTCTTGACTAAAACATTCACTTTTCGGATACCTGAAATATTCCTTTGAGCCTATTCTCAAATTTCTGTCAATGTCCTGCTCCAAACCTTTGCCACCGTTCGTTTGCGATTCGCTGTACTATTTGAATCGATACCAACTGGAGCGCTTCACAATCATTTGTCTTTCTCTGAAGAACTTCATTGAGCGATACCTTCATTCAAAGCCGTATCGCTTTTTTGATCGATTGTGGATCCATGGAGGAGCGTATGCTTTGATCAACAATGGTGTGGAATGGCACCCAAACCAAGACGGTTACAGCGCGCAGCAATTTCTAGGTAATAGCTTTACTTAATTTAATTATTCATCCTTAACTAGTAATTGGCTGCAAAAATTCCTGTGTCCGTAAAACGGACACAGGAATTTTTTCTCCGTCCACCCTTTTTTAGTCAAAAAGGGTGAACGGAGAAAATTTAGTGGGGCGCGTTGTTTAGGTGCGCGAATAGCGCGGGTGGGACGCACGAAGCGCGCGTTTATAAACTATATACGAGTGCCGTAGGCACTCGTATTTAGTTTATGAACGGATATCTCGAAAAATCTGGGATCGCTTCCGGCTGAATTATAGCTCATTTTGCTTGGCTGATTGGGAGCTGTCGTTTAAGCTAACACTCGGCCGAAACCGTGCACGGCTAAGAAATTTCCTCTTATAAATCCTGGATTTTGGTCAAAATCCCGAACTTCGCGCACCTGTCACTTTTTTTAGCCGTGCTCGGATCCGGGTCTGGAGCGGGCCATTTTTCTTAGAATTTTATGGCGGTTATTTTGAGCTATCACTCGCCCGGAACTGAGAGATTCCGCTAACTTGTGACATTTGGAGCCTTAATATCGGGAGATCATTCATTAGTGTATAACCCTGTATAGCATAGTATACATGCTTTCGTACCAGCTGATTCCGATTTTTGGCGTTCTACCCTCCAGATAGGGCAGAAAAATGGGCGGAATGATGGAACGTGGCACTACAATGTTTCCTTTGCCAAAACTGCTTTCAGATTCGGGATCGGCAGGGTCGTTAACAGTGGATAAAACAAAGGGTTTTGGTCGGGAACCCAATAAAAACCGGTATACGAATAGAGTGGTTGGACAGTAGAAATCGACAGGTCAAACTGAATTTATCCTACAGCGAATGGCCTGCGGAAAACAAGAGCGGAACGTAAACAGTGCAGCGTAAACAGCCAATCAACGACGAAGGGACGCGCGTTCGCCAACCCAGATGGCTGGACACGCACGCACTGTTTACGTTCCGCTCTTGTTTTCCGCAGGCCATTCGCTGTAGGATAAATTCAGTTTGACCTGTTGATTTCTACTGTCCAACCACTATGTAAAGACTAGCTTGGGAGGAGCCGCTACGCGGCTCTCTCGGTTTATTTTTGTGTTACACTAGTCGATTCGCGCCGCAGTCGCGGCGCGCGAGCGAAGACTGAATCAGTATGCATATGCCTGTATGAGACTGGCCCAGTTGTCCTCCCCATGGTGCTGATTTTCCATGGTTTAAGTTTTAAAAATCATGGATAGTTGGATGATGTACAGTAGTTAGTAATATTGAAGTATTCGTTTCAGCTGGTCAGGTATGCAGCGTCGATCGCCCTTGGAAAGGCTACGAATATTACTCATTTGCCGAAATGCGTCCATATTTGGGACCGACTGTTCGCATAAAGAAGACGACCATACACGTAGCTGGAGATTCCACATACAATCCCGAGCATATCGCCGAAATGGAGTCCTTAACATACCTTTGGCGCGACTACGAGATTAGCATTAGGGGCATTTTATGCCGAATTGATGCCGAACGTTTCCAACCAATTCTCAATTCGCCGACCATCCTGCAATGTCGAAAATTGAACATGGTCAATGAGCACTTCTCGTTCAAAGACTTCAACGTTTTATATACGGTGAAAGTTATTGAAATGTTTTATAACGACAATGAGAATATTGAACTATGGCAACAATATTTGCAACAATTTCTCGAGCAACCGGGAGTCAAGCCAATCCTCATTTTGCGTGTGCCTTTTTGGAAAAATGTTGACATTTTCCTCAATGGACTTTCCAAGGTAATTGCAATTTGTATTTTTTATAAACGCAAAGTTTTTCCCTTTAAAAAGAACTTTCTTAGAAGTTGTGTGTATAATTCAAATTTACTATTATTTTCATTCATTTTAATGCAAAATAACATCAGTTATATAAGTCATATCTCTTTTCCATGCGTAATTGCAACGTAGTTCAAAGCGTTGCTGTATATTATATTGTAGGATTTTAGGATTGTGATAGTACAGTATAGCCAGGGCATTTCTGAAAAGGTTGTTTCAAAATTTTACATAATTTTGTGGATTTGTTCATGTAATTTTCTGGAACGAAATTAAGTGATGTTCGAATTTTTAATGATTTACTGCTTTTCTTTTACATCTGTGTAAATTTTTAGTACTTTTCATCTGCCGTTGTGCCAAATGCTTTCAAAGTCGTATTCGTTCGAGCATCGTATCAGGCACCTTTAACTGAATTCAGCGAAACGAACAAGACCTCGGGCGAGAAATTGGAATTGAAGAAAGGACTTCCAACTGAATATCAAAATGAAGATTTGGATGGTTACGTCAACTATACGCTGGAACGCTCTACTCTTTGATTTGAATGTGCATTGTCTTAAAATACTTTCCATTGCATGGATTTATTGTTATTCTGTTCCGCATAAAATTTCTTTTATCACATACAAAATTACCTTGAATCATAATTTTGCTGTACAGGCAGAATAACTTGTTTGAGCTTCGGTGCGTCACATTATTATGTGCGTCAGAGTAGGCCTAGCCCATTTTTAAGTGAAAGTAATTGTTTTTGCGTCTTTTTACTCGGGATGAATATTCTATACAGATATCTCAGAATATCGGCGAAAGTTTTTATCAAAAATGCGTTTTTGCCAAGGAGCCATATATTCCTTAAGTTAATGCCTCACCCAGCATGCCTCCCTCACTATAAATTTTTAGGCCTTTTCCTCCGCCGTTTTGCCAAATGCGTTCAAAGTCGTATTTATTCAAGATGATGAATCCTTGACTGAATTTCGAGAAACGAACAAGACTTCCGGCGAAAAATTGGAATTGAAGAAAGGACTTCCGGTGGAATATCAAGAAGAGTACTTGAAGAAATACCACAATTACACCTTAGAACGCTCTACCATTTGATTTGAATGTGCATTGTTTCAGAATACTTTACCTTGTATAAGTTTATTGTTATTGTGTTTTGCATAAAACTTCTCTTGAGTTACCTTACGACTATTAATTTTAAAATGAAAATAGGATCAGAAATTAAATTTTAACGATATAACTAAACTTTTTAATTAATTATAATAATTTCATTTATAGTTTCGTTTAGTACATTCGAGTAGGCAACCCATGTATTCGGCACTATGGATATTTATGACCAAGATAAAAAAGAAAACAAACTGCATTGCCAAGAGAGCACTTCTGAGGGTTAGAATTCTTGCGCACTTCGTATCTGCGGCTGTCGTCGTTTGCAGCAGGTTAAGTTCATGTAAAATTTGGGCGGACTATTCTCATCTATTTCCGCGCGCGGATTCCATTTTGAAATCGCGCGCGAATTCAAATGGACATTTTGAGGGTTAACAGTTTTCGATGTAGAGTTTTCTATGTGCATAGATGACTGACTTCGATGTGCCGTCGGTGCCGATGTTCTCAGTAGACAACAA
>JAKKPZ010000389.1:0-41954 GCA_022814885.1 Ditylenchus destructor
TCTTTCCCCTATGCTTATTAGTCGCAATTCGATCTGTGGACTTTAAGCCGTGTCACTCTGGTTTAAGCGTAGCCTGCAGCAAAAACACACTTAAATTTCTATAATAATTCTCGCACAGTGTATAAAATTGCAACAAAGGCTTGCGTAATAAATATTTTTTTGAAAATATTTTTTAGACTAAAAATATTAGACAAAAATAAATAAACCAATTATAAAACAACCTGGCATTATGTGGTCTAATTTAGATAGAGTCATGTGTTGCTAATCCTAAGCTCGATATATTAATACCAAAATCCGATCAACCGGGGAAGAATACTTTAGAGAAGATTTAGTTAAAGTTAAGTCACATAGAGGCAATTTATATGAAGTAAGTAAGGAAAGTTATTTCATGTGACTTGGAACAGAATGCCAATATTTGCTTTTTTATTGCTATTATTTAAATAATTTAGAAAATGTTTGGAATGCCGTTTTGATACACTGATTAGCACCTGCCGCTTATGGACCTGTATATAATTACTTTTGCTATCCACTCTTACCTAAACCGCAGTGTCTGCGCCCCCAGACTCATGTTATTTACGACTTTTTGAGCCAATATGATGGAACCCCTCTATAGTAAATCGACCACGCTGATATCGAATCCGGGGTCAGATTAATTCTGAACTCACGTGAAACGTGGCTTACGTGAGCCACGTAAAAGGGCAAATTTCGCGTCGGCGCTCGCATTTGATATACGAATCGCTTCCTCTCGGTGAGAGAAATCGATTGGTACCAGTACCCTACTTTTGCGACCACTACAAATGCGACTAAAAAGATGCGAATCAATAAGAAAAGTTTTAGTTTCAACGCACACGTCTGCGGCGATAGCCACGGATTCTCCCTCCTTGTAATTACTATGATATGCACACTTTTTCTGGATTATTCCATAATGCGTTCTATCTTTATTTTTGTTATTCACCACACAATGTCATTCGGTGTCAATTTTCTTTCTGAAGCGAAAATTTTATCGCCGCCTCAATTCCCTCTGAGGAATGAAAATTTCTTGACAAGTCATTTCTCCCCGACGAATGAATACGCCTCTGTCCGGATAGATGAAGAGGCATTTACATGGGAGCAGTAGCACTGAGACGCCCCTTTTAGGATGGCGAGGCATAGAACAGGTTATAAATTAGGGATTAAAATTCAGAAATTTATGATGATTTAATTTATAATAAATCTTAATAAAAATACAAATATAAATATAGAGGAACGGAGAATCAGAAACATTCAAATATGAATTAACTATTGTTGAAATAAAAATTTATAACCAAAAAATGTTTGGAATAGTTCTCACGTTTTTACCTAAAATTGCAAAGAAATATAAGCGTTTAATTGAAAACTTTATTAGAAATCCGGAACATTGAATACAAACTATAAAAATATTGGACGCAACACTTGACGTTGTGGTGTTGGTCAGAAGGTAAGTAGTCTAAGGATGTGAGATTGTTTCGTAGCCCACGGTGCACAACCAAAACTGGAAAAAAATGGGAACAGCCCAGAACTTTAACAAAATCGCCTAAATAGGGGCTTTTTGGTGCGCTGAGTTCGAAAAAAATATTGTTTTTTTCGTCCGAGGCGATTATGGACCACTTTTCGTGTCAGGTGGGTTTTTCGCAAATACGTGAAAGTAAAAAATGACCATTTTTAGTCAAAAATGGCACTTTTTGATGCGATACCAAAAACTAATAGCAGATTCGTGATCAGCGCATCGAATTACCCCTAAAAACACTCATTGCAGAAAAATTCTGAAAACTTGAAAAATCTCGATTTTTGGAGCAAAGGGGGGACCACATGGTGCTCGAAAAAACCGATTTTTTGAAAATGTGAAACATTTTTTCGCATTGAGCGTTTTTAGGCGTAATTCGATGCGCTGATCACGAATCTGCTATTAATTTTTTGATATCGCATCACAAAGTGCCATTTTTTGGCCAAAAATGGGTATTTTTAGCCAAAAATATGCTTTGTTCAAAGTCTATTAACTTTTTTTTTCTTATCCATCATATTTCGAAATCTTGGTACCAAAATGACGGCAAGACCCGACGTAATAAAAGTACGCCACGGTTTTTTGATCTGACTTGAAAAATGTAGAAATTCATGGAAAAATAGCCAAAAAAATGGTCAAAATTTTTAACATTTTGACAAAATTAACTGTTGTACAAAAGATGTTTAAAAACGTTTTGCGTATTTTTTTCTCCTATGCGCTAGGAACATTTTGACACCAAGATCTCAAAAAATGGATGTCAGGAAAAAGAGTTAATAGATTTTGAAATTTGTGAATTTTGGCTTTTGAGCCATAAAGTTATATTGTCATCAACTAACGTAAGTTGTTGACTGCTGCTTTATTTACATGTTATATTTGCAGGACACAATCATAGGTACAAAATGCACATACAAGATAGAAAACGTTACCCGAATACGAAATGAATATACCAGATTTTCGTCGAGTATCGGCCATGCTTGGTCCTGGCACGAAAAGTGGGTCAATCCGCATCAGGTAAAAAAAACCAACACTTTTTTCGAACTTAGCGCACCCGAAACCCCTATTTAGGTGGTTTTCTGGGCTGTTCCCATTTTTTTCAAGTTTTGGTGAACCGTGAGCCCCTTAGAAGTCAGAGAATGAAAAGCTGGTACAAACTGATACATAACGGTAGTTGTATAATGCCAATAATTTTTGCAAATCTAAAAAATCTAGACATGATTGATATAAATTTTAATTGATTGATAGAGTATTGGGCTTACATGGTCCTGTTTTATGAAACCCTGTTGTGCATTCTGTATTCTGTTTTTACGCCTTGAAACTCAATCTAACATTCTTTGTTGATTTACAGTGTCGTTCGGGTACATTTTTTATTGAAAGTTTGCAAATTTTGAAAGCGGATAAGGGAGGATATCGAAAAAGAATAACACACTGACCCAAACGCAGGACAAGAAAGTAAAACCAAAATATAATGGAACATGTTATTAGCCATAACTTATGGCTAATAACAATGTTCTTATTTAATTCAATCTGCCTGTGATTCAGCTCATCTTTTTTAGCTTCAGTAATGAGAATACTCATTTCAATTAAACAATCTATGAATGTATCGTATTTACAATGTTTCGAGCTCATAATACAACAATTGGTTTTATTACGTTTTTACTATTCATAAAATAGTACAAACTCCTTGAAACCTTGAAAAGGGATTCTTTTTTTTCTCGTATAGCCTCGAATTGTCAAGGAAATGAAGAGCGTAGCATTCCATTTGGTTTAACGATACGGTTTGAACTTGACGCTCCCATGACCAAAGATAAATCCGATGACTTTGTCTCCCATCGATGAATTTTCTGGAACAAACTACAAACGATGTCGGCGCATGCTTTTCTGTACGGTTTCACGAGTGCAATCATTATTATTCCACTGACAAAAGTGTGCATTGTGGCGAATATATATGACGCGTAGAAAATTGCTAAAATTCTTATTATGTTAAGTTTTTTGTTAATTGCTTTGTTATCGATGACATCTTACCATGAGCCAAGTTCACTTGAAACATTGCTACAGATAGACCACTACAAATCTCAGCACAAAAAACCATGCAAGTAGGTACCGCGAACTAAAATGGCTAATTTAAATTATATGCTATTTATTTTGTCCTAAAAGCATGGTTGGCATAATCAGTAGTGCAAAGGATTTGAGAAGATTTTTTTTGTTAATTGGTCAGGTTCGGGTTTCATCATTAGATGTCCACCTTCAATTTTCTAAAAGTTGAGCCTATACTGTTGGCTTTGTTGTCGGGCAGAGTGTTCAGCCCATCTCTTACATCCTGTAAGTCTAAGCGATGATTCACCGATGGACCGACCACTTACTATAAAAAATCTAATGATGAAATCCAACGAATGTCTGCTAAATTAACAACAAAGAAGAAGAAAAACGTTACGCTCATGCTCTAATTTCCGCCCAGTCTAGAGTGGGCGGGATGAATAATTTCCACCCAGGGAACACAGTAACTCTTTTGTGGGTCAACTCTTGACCAGTAGCGATTTGGTGGCTTTTTTGCTTTACCGATTCTGTCAACTATGGCCAAAAGACCCATTTGATGCGAGATTTAAGAATATAATTTTGGTAGGCATATTTTGGCCGGAGAGAGAGTAAATAAGGCCAGCAGAGGTTAATAATAGAGCCATTCAATTCAAGTGTGAAGAATATTTTGTGTAGATAATACATCGTATTTTGTATATTATAGCCCTCTCCCGCTATAATAACGGCTGAGGGAAAAAATCTGAAATGAACAAAATGAATTATCGCTAGAACGGCAAAATTTGGCATTCCGTCTCCGGGTGTTTCATAATAGTTGTAGCAAATTTTGTCCAGTTTCCGAAAATGTATAACATGTCTGTTCTGTAACTGTTTAAAATTTAAGAAGTATGGCATCAAATCAAGACACCCACCAATTCCGACTGTACAAGTTTGATTCCGAAAATGTGACACTCCGACGTGACATAATACGAACTTCGCCAAAATTAGAGCTCAAATACAGCCGAGAGTCTTGTCCAGGATCCCAGCATGAGAATTTATCCGATACTCCTCTGGAACGCCAAAAATTAGGTTTTTAAATTTTTGGTCGAGATCAAAAATTTTTGACCAGGTCTGTCTGCAGAAATTATCAAAATTTTCATAAAATTGATCTTCTTCTTGAGTAATCTTATACGCAGATGAAACTAGACAAAATTCTGAACATTATAGCAAAACCCCAACATTATTTAGCAAGGTTTTGTGGAATTTACAGTTATCTGCAGCCAAATATCAGCCAAAGAATACCGATTTTCTCCAAAATCGGGTTTTTTCAAAATCGGACTTTTACAAAATCAGCTCTAAAATCCATAAAAGCTGGCTAAATAATGTCGGGTTTTCGCTACAGTGTTCAGAATTTTGTCTAGATTCACTTGCGTATAAAAGTTTGCAAGGCAGAATGAATGTTAACAAAAAAATTTGGAAGATTTCTGCAGACACACCTGGTCAAACCTTGTACACTCGGATTCGGAGGGTGTCTTCTTTTGATGCCATACTTCTTAAATTTTAAACAGTTATCGAACAGACATGTTATACATTTGCGGAAATTAGACAAAATTTGCTACAACAATTATGAAACACCCGGAGAGACGGAATGCCAAATTTTGCCGTTCTAGCGGCAATTCATTTTAGTCCAAATTTTTTCCTCACCCGCTAGAGCCCTCTGGTAGAGTAGCACTAGAGAAATAGTATGTAAAAATGAAAGATTAGAGAAATTTTTTGTCAAAATTTGGGAGATTGATATAATAACTCCCCGGATCTATAATATAGAGAATACGGTATTAGATTTACAAGCACTGAGACTCGATTTTATTGTCAGAAGAATTTCTCACCTGAATACATAACGAGATCGTGAGTGATTTGTGCATCTTGTAAGTCCTTCCAAACATAGAATTTTTCAGCATGGATAAACGTCTGATAATCAATACCAAAACAATACAAATCAAAGCACAAATAAGCACTAATGTCGGAAGCAGTTTAGTACAGGTATTCCATAGGACCACCCAGCGGCTACGCCGCATGGCGGCGCCCATGATCATCCACGGGGGGGGGGTAAAGGGGGTCGTAGGGGGCCACAGGGAGTCGTCTGGGGGCTGAAAATGGTACCAATCGTCTTCTCTCGTCGAGACCTACAAAATGAGCTATCACACACCCCTGTAGCTCGCCGGCAAAGTGGTTTTCCAAAAATGGGCCAAAAAAACACATTTTTGGCCAAAATTTGAAAATTCTGGCCGGTGCCCCAAACTTTTTTTGCGGATTCGGTATTAGCTCGGCCAGACCTACAAAATGAGCTATCACACACCCCCGTAGCGCGCCAACAAATTGGGGGTTTTCCCAAAAAAAGTGCCAAAAACTCGTTTTTGTCCAAAATTTGAAATTTCCGGCCGGTGCCCCAAACTTTTTTTGCGGATTCGGTATTAGCTCGGCCAGACCTACAAAATGAGCTATCACACACCCCTGTAGCGCGCCCACAAATTGGGTTTCCAAAAAAGTGCCAAAAAACTCGTTTTTGGCCAAAATTTAAAAAATTCCGGCCGGTGCCCAAACTTTTTTTGCGGATTCGGTATTAGCTCGGCCAGACCTACAAAATGAGCTATCACACACCCCTGTAGCGCGCCCACAAATTGGGTTTCCAAAAAAGTGCCAAAAAACTCGTTTTTGTCCAAAATTTGAAATTTCCGGCCGGTGCCCAAACTTTTTTTGCGGATTCGGTATTAGCTCGGCCAGACCTACAAAATGAGCTATCACACACCCCTGTAGCGCGCCCACAAATTGGGTTTCCAAAAAAGTGCCAAAAAACTCGTTTTTGGCCAAAATTTGAAATTTCCGGCCGGTGCCCCAAACTTTTTTTGCGGATTCGGTATTAGCTCGGCCAGACCTACAAAATGAGCTATCACACACCCCCGTAGCGCGCCCACAAATTGGGTTTCCAAAAAAGTGCCAAAAAACTCGTTTTTGGCCAAAATTTGAAATTTCCGGTCGGTGCATCAACTTTTTTTTGCGGATTCGTTATTAGCTCGGCCAGGGCTACAAAATGAGCTATCACACACCCCCGTAGCGCGCCCACAAATTGGGTTTCCAAAAAAGTGCCAAAAAACTCGTTTTTGTCCAAAATTTGAAATTTCCGGCCGGTGCCCCAAACTTTTTTTGCGGATTCGGTATTAGCTCGGCCAGACCTACAAAATGAGCTATCACACACCCCTGTAGCGCGCCCACAAATTGGGTTTCCAAAAAAGTGCCAAAAAACTCGTTTTTGGCCAAAATTTGAAATTTCCGGCCGGTGCCCCAAACTTTTTTTGCGGATTCGGTATTAGCTCGGCCAGACCTACAAAATGAGCTATCACACACCCCCGTAGCGCGCCCACAAATTGGGTTTCCAAAAAAGTGCCAAAAAACTCGTTTTTGTCCAAAATTTGAAATTTCCGGCCGGTGTCCCAAACTTTTTTTGCGGATTCGGTATTAGCTCGGCCAGACCTACAAAATGAGCTATCACACACCCCTGTAGCTCACCGGCAAAGTGGTTTTGCCCTTTTACGTGACACACGTGACACACAGATGTCACGTTTTCACGTATGTCAACCCCAAATCTGACATTGATAACCCCCCCTAAAATCATGGGTTTTTGGGTGGTACTCGCGAGTTTGGGGTCCGGGACCCCCAAAAAGTGGGTTATTCTGCTGGGGGGGGGGGGGGGGGGGGACAGACACGCACGTATCAACTTAGAGGGACCCGATATCTTATAAGTTCTTCACTGTCGACAAACATTACTGCACAGGTATGGGACTGGTAAAACGGCAATAGGCTTGGGTAATTCTGAAAAGTTGGTGTATATCCGGTTGACCGTGCCGGTTGAGTCACGACAGTTTTTGAAATAAAAAAATTCATGCTTGCATTTAAGCATAGAACTGGAAATCGGATTCGCGGATTTCGAATTTTTATCAATATTCTTATTACTCGAAAAGTTTGAAAAAAAGCGAAAACGTTAAATGTTAAAAAATTAACCAACTGTTTGCATATAAATCAAAGATTGTCCTTCTGTAGGATTG
Organism: Ditylenchus destructor; assembly: GCA_022814885.1. NCBI lineage: Eukaryota > Metazoa > Nematoda > Chromadorea > Rhabditida > Anguinidae > Ditylenchus > Ditylenchus destructor. Next base: position 7,630 of record JAKKPZ010000389.1, read on the forward strand.
GTTCGCAAATTAGAGAAGATTCCATAGGACTGCCCCAGCGGCTTCGCCGCACGGCGGCGCCGGTGCACGCCTCGCTCCTTTATGTTATTTGCGGACTAAAAGAACGCTGGTGTGGGGGAGCGGCAGAGAAAGAAAGAAACACTCTCTCGCCCTTCGCTGAAAAGAAGGGAAAATCTGAGAAGAAGGGCAGAGCCAGACGACAGGAAAACGACGAAATAGTGTGCATTTTTTGAAACTTTGATGAGTCATAACTCTCGATAGAAGCGCGTATGGGGGCTGAAAATGGTACCATTCGTCTTCTCTCGTCGAGACGAAGCGATTGACGTATCATACGCCCAAATTCGAGCGCAGCATGCCCCATATTCTATTGCGGGCGGAAGACAAACGGACACCTATCAACTTAGAGGGACCAGAAAAGGAGCAATCCAAAACATAATTGCAAAACTATGCATGCAAAAGTAACAGACTTCTTTTTGAATAACTGTGCTCGTCCATAGATCGCGGCCAGTCGAAATAATAGTGCAAGAAAGATTGATGTCCCGGTGAAGAACAATAGTTCTATGTAAATTAGCTAAAATACGCTAAAAAATGAACAACTAACTTTTCACTATCTCTAATCAAGACAAAAGTATTAAGTAAAAATTATTCAATCTAACAAATGTTTTGTTCTCATTTATTTGTTACCTTCAAGAGACAAACAATTTATGTTTTTTTGTCAAATATGGACCAGGCAATGGTCCTCCCGGATTGGACAGGATCGCGGGCTTCTAGGTACAGTGGACCAAATCGGACCGACCTTCTATAAAACATTATAAGCACCCCAGCTCTAAGTTTGGTTATGTTGCTTAGGTTTTGTATTTTATAGACCGGACCCGGTTGGCGCGGATCAAACCGGACCCGGACTCGGTAAAAAACCGCGGCCATGCTTGGTTTTATCATCATTAGTCAGCTTACCCATGCGACATACAGTGCCGAACGGCCAAATGCACTCATTGCGCCCAACACGCACATGACTGTAGTAGGAAACATCAGCAAAGGTATAAATGTCACTGTTAAGTGCATGTCCAGTAAATAACAACACACCTGAATTTGTGTATAAAATGTTACAATAAATATATCGTAACATTGGTTACAGTTACCGTAATCCCTGTAATTGCTCCCCCTAAAATTACTCCCCCCTATATTTACTCCCCCCTCGGGGGGTAGTTGAAAAATTACTCCCCTCCCTAAAATTACTCCCCCTAGAATTACTCCCCCCCCCCAAAAAAATGCGGTTATTTCCAATTTTTTGTTCTTTTAATCTAGTATTTCGTATGCCTAATATAAATAGACAAAATATAGTCTATTTTTAGCTATTTTTAAAAAATATCTAAAAAACCAATTTTTTGGATAGATGATTTTTTTCGACAGATTTTTCAGAAAAATGATTTTTCAGCAAAATGATTTTTCATACCATAGGGCCCCCCTATGGTTTTTTTGCAAAAAATTTTCTAAAAATAATTTTTTGCATAAAAACTCATAGGAGGGACCCTATGGTATGAAAAATCATTTTTCTGAAAAATCTGTCAACAAAATCAATTGGGTCCCCCTATGGTTTTTTATGCCAAAAATTATTTTTAGAAATTTTTTTGCAAAAAAACCATAGGGGGACCCTATTGATTTTTTTCGACAAATTTTTCGGAAACATAATTTACAAAAATTTGGAGAAAAATGGCCAAAAATCCCAACAATTTTGACAAAAACGCCAAAAATTTTCGCGGCCTGCCTTCGGCGGGCCGCGAAATTTTTTCAAACCTCGCCTTGCCTTCGGCACGGCGAGGTTTGAAAAATTACTCCCCTCCCCTATATTTACTCCCCCCTCGGTGGGTAGTTGAAAAATTACTCCCCCGGGGGAGTAATTACAGGTATTACGGTAATATTGGCGCGGCCCGAGTTTCGGTCCATGAAAGCCAGGTGGGACCGGCCCGGTATCCTGCAGATTTTCGTGTCGGCATTTTTCGTGCCAGCATTTTTCGAACTTGGCCCAAGGCAAACCGAATCGGGAGCTGATGCGCCAATATTAACTGTGAACCAATACCAACGACAACAAACGCAATAATGTGTTATATCTCAACCGATATCTCAGCCTTATCTTAAATGAAAACGACTCACCGACAAATTCAGAAGAAACCATTTATAGATTTCCATTTCCTTCGGAGTGCGTTTGATGATCAGGTAGATGACCAGAACTGTGATCAATGTATTTAGCAAAGCGTTAAATCTCATGAACCAGATATAGTAGACATAGTCGTAGGGTTGTTGAGATAGCGAAGGTGGTGAGACTGGATTCATTTGAATCTATTCTCAAAGGCAATGCTATAACTTTTCACAGAGAAATATTTTATTTTGTTAAATGTATACGTTTTCGCTTTTATAAAAGTATGTCAACTCTCGCTAAAATGTATCAAATACGCTTCACATTATAAAGCGCTAAATAATTCAAATCAATGATGTGATAGACTCCGCCCTCCTAAACAGATGGCATTTAATATCTAATGTGATGTGAGCGAGCGAAGTGTAGTGAGTATAATGAAATCATATAATGCTGTCACCATTGTTTATTAATGCTTTCAATTCACCTTCATAATGACAAATCTAAATTTTCACCTGGAATAGCTGAATTTTCTGTTTTTTTAAACTGCCAATACAACGCATGTCTTGTAAACCCATGACGTATTAGAGAGTGATTTTTTACGTTTATCCGTTAAAGTGAAATCTAGTTGACGAGTGTATAGGAATGAAACCCAATTAGTAAAGGCTATGATTACCATTGTAATAGATTAACACATTGATCTTATATAAACAGTTAAATTTTACATTGTTATTTCCATTGTTCAATATAACGGGATGGCTGAGTGATTGCTTAAAAATGTCAAGGTGTGAATAAGTCAAAATGTTTGTTGAAGGTAAACGTTCGCAAAAGATGAAAAGATAAAATGGCAAAAGATAGCCGATTAAAAATAAAGCACTCTTGCATTGAAACATTCCATTGTAACTCGGGTTTATAGCATGGTTTAACAGCCAGGTGAAGTGGGGCCGCTTCGCGGCCCTCACTTCGCTAGGAAGCGGTTAGCGTGCACAGCGGCGCTTCGCGCACCGCCATCAGCGGTCAGATTGGGTTGTTCGGGAGTAAGGGTTGTTCGGGAGTATATGTTCTAAGTCCCCTCACATTCCAAGGGAGAGGGTCGGGCGCTCCGCGCCCGACCACAGGACTGGCTCGCCACCTGCGGTGGCTCGTAATGTTTGGGGCAGGATTGGGTTATACCTTTTTGTGCTCTAAGTTCCTTCACATTCCAAGGGGGAGGGTCGGGCGCTCCGCGCCCGACCACATTACTCCAGGGTGTATCAGTATGCCCTCGGCAACAAAAAGATAAGATAACAGATAAAAATTTTGGACAGACAGAGAATTTGCACTGGTAAGAATCGACTTTCCGAAAATTTTGGACAGACAGAGAATTTGCACTGGTAAGAATCGACTTTCCGAAAATTTTGGACAGACAGAGAAATTCCACTGGTAAGAATCGACTTTCCGAAAATTTTGGACAGACAGAGAATTTCCACTGGTAAGAAACGTATTTTGTCTAAATTTTGTCTAAATTTAGTCTACATTTTGTCTAAATTTTGCTAAAAACATACTCAGCTCGTCTATACGAACATTTTAAGCTATCACTTGCCCAGATATACCCGCCGGAAGGGGTCTAACGGCCATGTTACGGACGGACGCACTGACAGCTTTCGCTTACTTGGGGGATTAGCTTATTTTTTAAAACACACAAATATTAACATAGCCCGAAAGGTTTTAATTTTTTTGCTTTTAGAAACCTTCGGACATTATTGCCCAATTGGTGTTCCTACTTTGAAATGTCAAAAAACACAAACAAAGCACAAACAAATTTCGTAAGCCATATTGGGAAACGTCACCAGCGAAAGAGAAAAAAACACGAAAACACCAGAAATCTATGCAAATCTCCGAACGGATCAAAATTTATGAATCGCAATGAGCGCAAAATCAATACTCCAATCATCGAAAAAACATGTTCCAAATATGTTTCCCGATTTTATTTATTCGACCATTTCTCTTATCACGTTTTTTAGACAATTTCTCATTAGATTTAATATGATTGGTTTTGCCTTATTTGAGGAAAAGTGGGACAAATGAATTTTTTGGCATAAAAATTCGATACCGATTTTCAAAGTTTGGCTTAAAAATGTTTCTAACTTCTTTTCGAAAAACGAAAAATCTTCCATTTTCTTATTTATTGAATTTCGAGGTCAAAATTGGTAAAAATTCCAATCATATTTTATTTTTTCCACCTCTAATTAATCCGCGCTATCATTCTCTAAAGAGCAATTTCAGCCCTCAAGGCGAGCAATGTTCTACGAATTTGCATATAAACTATTCCTATTATTTCTATTGTCTTCTGTTGGCCTGCCTCAATTCTACTATCCGTATAATCCTTACGGATATGGCCCATATAGGGGTGGGCCATACTATGGACTAGCGAAGTGGGGCCGCTTCGCGGCCCTCACTTCGCTAGGAAGCGGTTAGCGTGCACAGCGGCGCTTCGCGCACCGCCATCAGCGGACAGATTGGGTTGTTCGGGAGTAAGGGTTATTCGGGAGTAGATGTTCTAAGTTCCCTCACATTCCAAGGGGGAGGGTCGGGCGCTCCGCGCCCGACCACAGGACTCCAGGGTGTATCAGTATGCAATTTTCTGCCTTCAAGAAAAAGCGTGACCAAAACCTCACGGACAGAAATAAGCACTGGATAGAATGCCCCTCCTGAAAAAACCGTGACAGACACGAAAAATAAGCACTGGATAGAATGCCCCTCCTGAAAAAACCGTGACAGACACGAAAAATAAGCACTGGATAGAATGCCCCTCCTGAAAAAACCGTGACAGACACCAAAAAATACAGAATGCCAAAAGGCGGGAATTCAAACCCAGGTCACGGACGGAGAGACCGGGCTAGCTTACTGGGGGGATATGGACCATACTATGCTGGCTTCTATGGTCCTGGAATGTATGGATATGGTCCGTTCAGACCGTACGGGTAAATTTTAATATACCTAGAACGATAAAATTCGAAATTGTTGGTTAATTTATCAGTCTTTTTTTAATTAAAAATTTAATATTTATTAATAGGCTGCGGATTTCCCGGACATGTCCGGGAATGTCCGGAAATGTCCGATTTTGCGACTTCTATCAAAATTTTCGGACATGAAATCAATAGGGTCCCCCTATTGATTTAGCAATTTTACTTGTCCGAAAATGTCCGGAAATGTCCGATTTTGTGTCCGAAAATGGCTTTTTTCATGTCCGGAAATATGTCCTAAAATGGCATTTTTCATGTCCGGAAAATCCGCAGCCTATTTATTAATAACCGAAAATGATAAGATATTCAAATTTTGATCAAAAATTAAGAGGTAAATGCAAAACGTATTTGAAAAATCACCAAAATCTGATTTTGGCCAATAATCGATTTTTCTTTTTGAATAATTCGGCTTTTTGTTGTTGAATCGCAAAAATGAAAGGTTTTTTGAACCTATAAACATCCTAAATAAGCCAGTGAAAACTGGAAGTATACGTGTAATTCTTGCCAAGAAATTCAAGGTTTTCAGTGAGAAGAATGATTCTTTGTTTTTCAACGTAAAAATTTAGATCCATGATTGGGGCATGGCAAGGCGCACAGGAAGGCGCAGCAATCGGCGCACTAATTGGAGGAATTGCAGGACTAGTAGGTGGTATAACAGACGAGTCTAATCACAATAGCCAAAATAGAAATGGATCAGCTAACGGTAATCAAACAGTAACGCAATGAATAAAATTTATTTTGTATACTTTGTATGAAAAGAACTTCTTATTGACAATTTATACAATAAATCCGCTCTACCCAAGTCGTTGCTTTTGCTTGACTCTGTTTGTCCTTCAGGTAAATGTTCGGCACCCTCCCATAATCGCTCATGGCAAATGATGTGTCGTCGGATAGACCTTAATCTGTAGGCCCCGACAAAATTGTCAGATTTGAAATTTAAAATTTGAATTCGCGCCAAAATAAAAAACGTGTTTTTAATAGATTTAACCGTACAAAGTGGTGTTTTTATATTCCCAATCGATTCCTGGGTTTTTTTTCCGGACAAATTTGCTTTTTACCCTTTTAAAGTCTCTGGATCTGGATAAGGTAGGTAAAGCCTAAGGGAAACTCCCAACTAGTCCAGCCTCTAGGTGCCGAATAAGTAAGTGTTGACTGTATTTAGACTTTCTCTTCTGCACATATTAAACAAGCCACATAAATTTTATATTGCCTGAATTAAATTTATTGTATTAATTCTATCTGTGACGCCCACGGTTTTATAATTTGTTTTTATTATAAACCAGAAAGACTTTATGATTTTAATTAACGGAAAGAGAATTTTTTATTTAAATGCAGTGTTTATGATTTATTGCTAAAAGCAATACTTAAACCTCTTCTCGTTCCAAAAATAATCATTTTCAACATGTCGATTGTGAAACTTATTTTCCTCTTTCAACTTCTGTTCACCGCTATTTGCGGATGCGAGTCACGAGAATGCGTCGGCGACGGAATATATGTGGACTTCCCCCGTGAGGAGACCCGGAAAGCCGGTAGGATTCATAGCACTACCTTGACTTACATCTTTTGTACTTTACGAGTTTGGAATTTGCGATTTTGGCAAAATTAGGGAGAGATTTTGCCAGACTAAGGTCGATGCAATCCAGATCCCGGCTGATACAAGCATGGACAAATTACAATTTTTACAAAAATGTACAGGGGTCCATTTTTAAGTTAAGATAGATCATGACTACGGTCGGGATTATCGGGAATACTTACCACTTTATGTTAGAATTAGGGGTCTAGCCAGACAACGTATTAACTCGTCCAGTACCTCGGGCATGCGGTCAATTCCTAAGTCAGTATGCCCCCAGTGGCTGTGTCAGTGGCACTCGCGGCCTACGGCCGCTCGAACTAAGTTCTTCTGCTTTTTCCTAAGTGATCATTCATTAAAACTTTGAAAAAATTTTTTTGAAAAACAAAATTTTCCACCCCCGGCAGTACGCCTGGATTTTTTGACTCAGGATTCGGATTCCCCGTACCCGAAAACCTCCGGGTGCAAAAAATTAGCGTCGGAAAAGCTCTTTAGACTTCAATACTGCAAGAAACCAAAAAATGACCCAAAAAACACTGTTTTCTGAAAAAAAAAATGACCATAATTCTCGATATAAACGTGTGAGCAGCAAAATTCAAACAAAACCCAGCCCTAAAGCTCATGGCGCTTCTAATGAGCTATCACACGTCCCGAACGCAGTGGCGCAAGGGGGTAACCGCTAAAAAGCATGTGACAGTACTGAAATACTAGGGGAAAGATCTGATGGTCGTCACTGCAGTGACATTCCGCACAACTTGAAAATGTTCGAGGACGAAGACACACCCACTTCCGCTTGCAACCACAAATACTGCCCCAGTTGCATTCTTGTGTTGAGAGAATACTGCCTGCCGCTCGATGACAAAAATTTCTGCCAGCCACTAAGAGCTCAACTCAAGCACGAAGTATGCAGAATCGTTGGCATGGACCATGTATGCGATGACGCAGATTTTCCGGACGGAACGGAGGTTTGTCGAATAGTGTTATGCTCTGATATGTCGTAATCGCTCTTAGCACGTTTCAGTGGAAATGGCCATTTTGGGGGGTACCGGATTTTTGGGACCCCGCTTTTTGGATTTTTTGAGGGGGGGTACCGGCCAAATTTTTGGCCAAATTTTGGCTGATTTACACTCATTTTTTCAAATTTTCCCATTTTGGAGGGGGGTACGTACCCCGGTACGCCCCCTGGCTGCGCTAGTGACAGAATGGAAGTGATAATACAGGACTTTTAAAGAAAATTGTTTCAACTGGAGGCACCAAAAAATGTTAAAAAATAGTGATTGATTTTTGAGAAAATAGTTTCTGCAGAAAAAATAGTGATAGGTAATTACAAATTTGCTATCCTCCTCGGACTCACTGAACGGGAAGTGAAAATACAGGTATTTGTAGGAAAATATCTTGCAAAATATAAAAATCATAAAAATTGATAGAGGGAATAATTACAAAATTGCTAGCATTCCATGACTTATTCATTTTGCAGAAAATTTGTAAGGCGATCGGTGCTCATTGCGACGGACTTTGCGGCGATGTCATCAAACGAATTGGCAATGCGACCGTTTTAATCGACGAACGTCGCGCGACTCCTTACAAAATTTGCAAAGCATTTAATTTGTGCTAAGAAAATATGTGACTTGAGAAAATAAAAGACTGAACGGAATGTATGCTTTTATTGAAATGTTTAATATTTCGTCAGTCGAAATAAATGGTATTTATTAAGAAAATTTTGGTATTTTTCGAAAAAATTGAATATTACATACTAACCAGTACGCTCGTAGGCTACAAGCCCCGGCCAATACCTCCGAATGTACCCCTTTGTGGGCAAGTGGGTATGCGATGGGAACGAAACTCCTGCTGGTTTCCACAATACTAGGGTTGGACCCCCCTCCCGGAGGAGGCGGGGAAGGGAGAAATCGGGGAACAACATCCGGGGAATAGGATCTCCATTTTTTCCGCCTGGTGAACAACATGTCTTTAGTGAACATCATAAATTAGTTAGTCAAATAACCCTGGAGTCCTGTGGTCGGGCGCTCTGCGCCCAACCACAGGACTCCAGGGTGTATCATTATGCAATTTTCTAAGAATGGCTCTTCCGAAAATTTTGGACACACGGACAAAAATTGGGTCCGGCCCCTCAAAAATAGGGGAATTAGTGACAAAAACTTCCTCCGTGTGTCCGTCCGTCCGCGGACACACGGAGGAAGTTTTGCTCTAACTTACTGTAAGGATAGGCCATGCATGACAGCTGATAACCAGCGAGCATTGAAATCTCTGCTACTAAATCAAATTAATAAAAAATTTGAACAGAATGTTTGTAAAAGTGAAATTTTGAACATTATTATTTTTAAATTTATAAACACAATTTCGAAAATAAAAATACAATATGGATTATGAATATTTCTACTGCGAACGAGAAGACCGTCCGCGCATCGGCGCTATTCTTTTTGTCTTGTTCGAGAATATCGGCTGAGTGAACGTTGAGCGAGTTGTGAGTTCCTGAGAAACCACCAAAGTCGTTTTTCTCTTTTTTGGGAAAAACCGACGACGGATCGGCTCAAGCAATGGTCTGAGCATGGAGAAGCATGCTTCTCTGTAAGGCTTCACAAAAGCAATCATGATGATTCCGTTTGCAAACGTGTGTAGAGTGGAAAATATGTAAGAGACGTAGAAAATGGCTAAAATAAAACAAAACTGAAAGCTAGTCAATTTCAGGCGAATGATAGAGAAAAATAGAGTGGGTTGACAGTAGTAATTTGCCCCCTTCAAATTACATAACTAAAATTTTGCTGTTTTTGGGCTTTTTGAAAATGCTTGATACAAAAGTTGATCATATTCTGGCAACACTTACTACGAGCTGAGTCCACTCCAACAAGTCCACTCCAACAAGCCGCGGTGTGTTTACATTTTTATAGGGCGCTTTGGCGTTATGTTTACGCGGTAATTTGAAGGGGGCAAATTACTACTGTCAACCCACTCTATTTTTCTCTATCATTCGCCTGAAATTGACTAGCTTTCAGTTTTATTTTATTTTAGCCATTTTCTACGTCTCTTACATATTTTCCACTCTACACACGTTTGCAAACGGAATCATCATGATTGCTTTTGTGAAGCCTTACAGAGAAGCATGCTTCTCCATGCTCAGACCTATGACTAAAATTTTGTTGTTTTTGGACTTTTTGAAAATGCTTGATACAAAAGTTGACCATATTCTGGCAACACTTACTACGAGCTGAGTCCACTTGCAAGATCGCTGACATGCAAAAACAAATTTCAGAACAAGCGAGCATACAAGCAGGTAATGCAAACTAAAAAGAAACTTTAAAGCGGCGCATGCTGTATTATATTTACAATACATCAGAATTCAGATATGCGATAATAAGAGTCAGTGATGTCCCAGATTTTTTAGTTTCGAAGTTTAACCTCTTTGAGAGTTAAGGATCTTTCATGTAACAGCAAAATCTATAAAAATGTGACTCAAGGGGAAATTTTGAAATTCAGTGAAAAGACGACGAAAGCACAGTTAAAAAGCAGTGAAAATTATATTTCTTTTTTTGTCTGTTTCACTTTTCTCGTTTAGATTTCAAAGTTGTCATCGCAAGGCATTCTTTCATTTATGAATCATGGAAGTGTGGGTGTCTAGAGTTTTGCCCAAATGCATTTTAAATGCAACTTGGAATAAAATTGCATTTTTGATATGAAAAATTTTATACCTGAAAACACAAAGAAATTGTAAGCGACTTGTGCATTTTGTAAGTTTTTGCCGACATGTTGTGTTTCATGTTGCGTAAGCGCCATCCAAGCAACGCCAAACATGACATGATCAAAGTGTAAATCACTGTCGATGTAGGAAGTATCGCGTAAAGGTAATGAATAAGCATGTCGGCATCGGATAGCATTACTGCGCAAGGATGGGTTTGATAAAAATGTAGCAAAGTTGGATAGTTCTAAAACAGTTTATTATCCTTCTGCATTCGTTACCGTTATCAAGTCAATAGAGTGCCATTTCCAAAGCCTAAATATCAGAGCGGAAAAACCTTCAAACTTCTTATCGGGTTCCCGGGTGAGGTACGTGTATTAGAAGGGGCGGGATTGGAACGCAAGTACGAATTCCGGGTTTGTAAATGCCTGTTCGGATTCCGTTCGGGATAAAATAAATCTAACCTTTAGCATAAGGGGCCTTGTAGTGGCTTGCATTGGCTTAATCCAAAAGCTTAACTCTGGGATTTACGATCCGGCACTTTAAAGTACCTACACCCTTACTGTACTGCACCTATGTCAAATCCCTTAACTAAGATGATTGTTCGTGCGCTAAAGCTTAATGATCATCCATCGCAATTCTAAATTTAACATATGCCATTTTAACTTAGGTACGGTAAGTGAGCCTATTCAGAAAGTAAAAAATCTGTAGCAATTAAAATTTTCCACCGTTTTTATGTATGTCAAAGATTGCTCTTCTGTGGGAAAAATACAACGTTGAGGAAAAAGTTTTGGGGGGTGGGCACATGAAATTTTTGGAGTGCCCTGTGCCGCACTCAAAAGGAAGCATATGACAATGTGGTAAAATGCGAAATCTAGCTGACGCTTTGTATTTTATTTTTTAATAAAAGCTTTATTTTATTAGTTTGAATTTATAAAAATACCAGTGCCAATCTGAGACCACCTAAATTTTCGAATTTTTACGAAGAATACTCCTCCTTGACATTTCCATTTTATTTCAACGGCCGGAGGAAATATTTTCTGAATAATAAAGTGCAAGTGTTTGTCTTCTAGTTTGTACAAGACAACTCCCGAGAAATGATCACAATAATGAGAAAAGTTGGTTTATTTTGGGGACCCATTTTTCACTTAAATAGCACTTTTTCTAGTATTCAGATGTCCTTTTCTTCCCAAAAATCTGCAAACCAATAATAACCAATTGCACAATTGAATAGTGCTAAGTCTCAGCTACAAACCTGCTTAGGAAAGAAATTTTCATCATGCACATGTTTCAGAAATATTTGAGAGTTTGTCCAAAAAACCTGGATTTTTGCGTTACAGAAACCAAAATTTCCAGGTTTTTTGGACAAACTCTCAAATATTTCTGAAACATGTGCAGGATGAAAATTTCTTTTCTAAGCAGGTTTGGAGCTGAGACTTAGTCCTATCGTACTGTGTAATTGGATTTTGTCGATGAGCAGAATTTTTGAGAGAAAAGAACATCTGAATACTGGAAAAAGTGCGATTTAAGCGAAAAACGGGTCCCCGGTGTAGGCAAATTTTTCTCGCTCTTATGATCATTTCCCCGGAGTTTGACTTGTACGAAATAAAAGACAAACACATGCAATTTGTTATTCAAAAGTAACCTTTTCTGGTCCTTGAAATAAAATGGAAATGTCAAGGAGGAGTATTCTTTGTAAAATTTCGAAAATTTAAGTGGTCTCAGATTGGGACTTGTATTTTAATATATTCAAACAAATAAAATAAAGTTTTTATAAAAAATAATATACAAAGTGTCAGCTACACTTCCCATTTTACCACATTGTCATATGCTTCCTTTTGAGTGCGGCACAGGGCACTCCAAAAATTTCATATGCCCACCCCCCAAAACTTTTTCCTCAAGGTTGTACATAGGCCGACAATGAATGATGGCATTCCACAGCAACATTGCAACACTATACACAGAGACACAACAGATTTGCGTTGAAATATCTCTGATTGTTGATAGACAGCTGTCAACCGAAAGAGCAGTGCGAGAAAAATAGCTATTCCGGTAGAACACAATAATTGCAAGAAAATTAGCTGAAAAGTGAAATAAATAAAATACCGACACTTTCGGTTGTAATTGAAAAATGGAAATTGATACAAAAGTCTAAATCAGGAGGTCGGAATTTAGAAACGTGTGTGTTGAAAATTTTGGTCCGAATGTCTAAATTCTTTCTAACGAAAGGAAAAATTATTCTCCCAGTTCCACATTCGGTGCAGGAGTCCCGTGTTGCCTTACACATTTTTACTTAGCTTACCCAGGAGACAACAGGTGCTGCATAGCCAAGAGGACTCATTATTCCGAGCGCACATCCTGCAAAAGCAGGATACAATGGTATAGGTAAAAATATTAATGTCAAGTGCGCAAATTGTTATATGATATTAAGTTAACTTGAATACTTATAGGTTTAAATTAGGCAACATAACTTCATCTGTGACTCACCGATAAGTTCACCACTTGTAGATTTTCATTTCCTTGGGAGTGCGTTTGAAGACGAGGTAAATAATTAAAGATGTTATCAGAGTATCCAACAAAGCGTTAAATCTCATGAACCAGACATAAATCTCGTGATCTTCAGGTGGCTGTGGAACCGGTGCGAGATCCATCGGAAACAAATTTACGTTATAAAGTATGTATGAAGATTGATTAGAAGAACATTTTTATGTAACAACATCCGTTTTTCTTTACAAACAATTGTGAGTTTTGTCACAAATTTGGGCTTTACCTTCAGTGAAACAGAGTGGTGACAGAAAATCTCAAATTTATAGCTTATGGTGCCAATTTGTAGCAATACTTTAAGTATAAAAATTTGATTTTGTAGCCGAAATGTAAGCTATGCCAAATCGTTTCGCCGATAAATACTTTTGGCAACAATGTTGGGGCCTAAAAAATGGGGTCCAAAAATATTACATTGGTTAGGTTGGCCTGATAATACCTGTTTGCGGCATCAAATTCAGAGAAAAAGAGGGTATTCTTCGTCATAAAATAACTTTTTGATCAAGCAAAAGTGTTTTCTGTTGGAAGAAAATTTGATAAAAATGTTTTTCTCTCCAAAGAGGAAAATATTATAAACAAAAAATATAAATCGCCATTTAATCATAAACGGAGCCTAATGTTCTTTAGTAACCTTCGAGAAAGACCACTTGTGTGTTTTGGATCTGAATGAATGTTCAGATTAGTTTTACTCACTCTCTTAGTTGTACTCAGATAATGCCAGTAATTAATTAACATTAATGCCTGCCTACACCAATAACCAACCTAATTCTCATACAAATGCTTGCAGTACCAAATATCTTCACCTTGACTTCTTGGAACAGGTGAAAATGCCAAAAATTTCCAAGAATTTCGGTAAAGAACGAAATGTAACATGGAACGCAAAGGTGCTGTCATAGCAGTAAAGATACACATACCGATAATTAAATAATTATTTAATCTATGATCGCTTTAAAAGTTTTATAATATCACCTTTCATTTCAATCAGTGGGAAATGAATATAACGCTTTCGCCTCCATTTTTGCAACAAAAGTTAAATAAAAAATAACATAGCAAATAGTAAAATAACAAGAAAAGGGCCGTGCGGATTCGCCGCACGGCTTTTCTAGTATGCTTTTTGCGGAGATACACGGTACGCCAACAGCTCCTCGGGCGAGGAACTGTAATCCGGTTTCCAAACTTGGCGAATATAATAATGTAATGGCGAAAACATTTGCATACGTGACATATTTAAAACTAAATATGCACTCTTAACGTCATAAAAACAACATACAAACAAACCGACCAACAGGAAAGAAGGTCATTTGTGTGGTTAATTTAGGCTAATCAATAGCCTAATTTTCTGTGGTCAAGGACTAAAATCTCACCCCAGTATGTTTCTCTTTACTTTTACGAAGATCAATGCTTAAGCCATTCCCCGCCTAGCGGTACTTAAACGTGTTCTGCGCAAGCCAAATCGATAGGTATTGTAAAAAGTACATTGAATGCCTACGCTCAATTAAATCACAGACAACCACTCGAAGTGTTTATCATTTATGGCTTTAAAATTTTGAAGAAATAATTAGTGTGAAATTATGAGAACGGTGGGAAGCTGAACCTGGTGACTTGGTATTGCGGAGAATATACTTGAGAAAAACAACTTGACAGTCCTTCCCATGTCCGCATTGTCACACATTTGCCTTGGCATAATACCATTGTTATTTGAGAGGTGCTATGAAGCATTTCTGCAGAGACACAGTATTTTGTCTTGAGGAGAATTTTTGATCAAAATTTTAGTTTTTAGCCAATATGTTATATTTTTCTGAGAGTGAGAGAAAAGCCATTTTTGGAGCTTATCAGTGTTTACAAGGTAGCTAAAATGTCATATTTAAAGAAAATTATGTTAACAGAAAATTTTGACCGTAAATGTATCCAGGCAAAATCCATTAACACAGTTTTCTCACTTATCATCATAAATTTGATGTTACTGTCATTGTTGTTCATTCATTTTTTAGTCATTAGTAACACAAAATAAAATTAATACAAAAATCCTTTATAGTAAGCTATAGCTGTCAGTCCTGGGGACGGCTGTATATTCTAAGATCGCTCGATACAGGGGTGAGTGATATGTCAAAATGCTCCCCTGGGAATTCTAAGAACGAATCCGCAAAAATTTTTTTGGGGAGATCTCAAAAAGTGGCTTTTTTGGCCAAAAAACGTCATTTTCAGTGTTTTTTTGGCCTAACGAGGAAATCTATCAAGATCGCTCGATACAGGGGTGAGTGATATGTCAAAATGCTCCCTTGGGAATTCTAAGCACGAATCCGCAAAATTTTTTTTGGGGAGATCTCAAAAAGTGGCTTTTTTGGCCAAAAATGTGCCATTTTGACCACTTTTTTTGGCCTACAAAGGAAACTTTCTGTGTTGCTAATTTTTTGCAACCGGGGGTTTTCGATGGTGCTGAATCCGAATCCGGGGTCAAAATTATTGTCCGGGGTACCTCCGGGGTACGAAACCAAATTTTTGGTACCAGAGGGTTTTCGGAATGGGGAATCCGATTCTGAGGTCAGATGTTGCGTATCTGGATTCAGAATCCCGGATTCAGCTGCACCGTTGTTGGATTCTGATGCACCGTTGACTTGGTACTTGTTTAGTTCCCCCCCTCCCATCCGATGGGGGGGAACTAAACAATTTTATCATAATATAAGGTAAAATTGTTTAGTTCCCCCATCCTACACATTCAGTTGATAAATATGACTGTCTACATCAAACAAAGGAGTTCTTCATTTGAAAGTTTGAAATGAAGAACTCCTTTGTTTGATGTAGACAGTCATATTTTGCAGTGAATTTTCAACTGAATGTGTAGGATGGGGGGAACTAAATATTTTCCTTAGCTTTTAAGGCGATTTTATTTAGTCCCCCCCATCGAATGGGGGGGAACTAAATAAGTAACCAAAAATGGCCATTTTTTGAAGAAAATAGCGGTTTTCCTTATTTTTGTGGCGGGACCAACTAAAATCTGAGCTCAAATTCGGATTTTCCGCATCAAAAAACCCCTATATAGGTGAATTCGCCAAAATTTCCGGACCCTCGATTTTCCGGTTAAAATCCCTGTACCTAGTCTGAAAACATTGTGGACAACCTAATATATGGACAGTAAATATCGGACACGGACTTTTGCACCTCTGACATTTGCACCGCGGTACATTTGCACCTCAAAACCAAATCCTTCATTTTTAAGCTCCGGGAACCTTCTAGAATGTTCCAAATCGTTCAAAAATGTTGAATGTTTCTTCCATCTCGTCCAATATTTCAAGAAAAAGCTATCTCACACCATTATTTCTGCAAACGGACCTTATTTCTGAAAACGGACCTTGGAGTTCAAATGGGCTACGGTGAAACCAGTAGGGGGTTGTTCATTGTTCCAATTGTCGGATTTGATTAGGCTTAAGCGCCCGAACAACCCTTACAGGGACATACTGAAGTATTAGGCTTGTGGCTTAAATGAGCCTTAGTCTTAGGCTTAAGGTTGATTCTTGTGCCTAATTATGGTATTTCATCGTTCCAATTGTCAAATTTGACTTTTGGAACGCTGGTCATTTGGAACAGTGAGAATTAGCCTTTTCTGGCCTTCTATTTGCAGAAATAATGGTGTGAGATAGCTTTTTCTTGAAATATTTGACGAGTTGGAAGAAACATCCAACATTTTTGAACGATTTGGAACATTCTAGAAGGTTCCTGGAGCTTAGGCTTAGGCAATGTCAAACCTTCCTCCGTGTGTCCGCGGACACACGTAGGAAGTTTTGCTCTAACTTACTGTAAGGATAACCAAGCTATGGTTAAACAGACAGGATTTGTTTTCAGGATTTCGGGGCATGATTTGTTGTCACCTCGGTTTATTGAATGCACCTCTTTAAAACTTCACTTCTTATAAAATGGAATAATTCAGATAAATGGCGAATCATTGATAAAATACTTGGGGACATATTCAGCCACGTTGTGTTCCATTGACGCTGCAATTTGTGGGAATATTTTTTCTAAGAACTTTATCGAAGTAAGATAGAACCGTTGTTCAAGCTATTTCCAATGTTAATAAAAATAATTGGTGCATATATATCAGCAATAAATAATAGCGAAGAAGCTTTAACATTTTGTTCTGGAAACAAAAATTGTTATCGTTTCCAAAATTGCTTTTCGCAGACCGTTGCTGAAAGATGCTCCAAATCATGAAAAAAATTCATGTGTTTCCAAACTGGATCAGTAACCTCGATGCCTGCTAGGATGTGAAAAAGTGTTTGCGTACTTGTAATCTAGGAGCAAAGTTGATATAAGCTTGCCATAATCGGATTAGACAGAAGTGTCCAGGAATAAAAAGATACAGATAATTCATCAAAGCAACACTATCTGACACCACTCCTTAAAAACACTACAAATATTTGTTGGATATGTGGTAGCCTGTCGTTCCTGTTTTGGCAAAAACGATCAATAATTCAAAATAATGAGCGGTAAATTATTTCTGGATCTGAAATACAAAACTTTATTTGCTCAAGCATATCATTTTAAAATACAACAATGCGAACAATGGAAAGACAATGTAAACAGAAATGCTAAAGAATTTCATTTTAATCGAATACATTTTGTGAAGTCATTACTTTTCTTTGTACTTGCCATGCTGGTCCAAATGCACTGGAGTGAATGTCCTCGGCAGTAATTCGTAAGCGGACGAGTCCATTCTCTTGCCGGTGGTCGGCGAAAACATAATCACCTGAATTATTACATGGTATCATTGTCTGCAATTTTTTTCTTATTTTCCCATGGTGTATTAAATTGAATTTTAGAACTCAATTTTAGAAAAATTTTAGGGTATATGAAAATATTTTTACTCAAATGTTTGGCACTTTTGGCAATGATGTCACTAACCATAAAAAACTATACTATAGTTTTACAAACTAAGCTACCGTGTGCTCTGTAATTGGTTCCCTGCGATCCACTTTATAGCTTCTAGAAATTTCAGAATTTGAAATATGTTGTAACCTAAGTCCTTAGCTACAACATATCACAAACTCAGAATTTTTAGCAAATTTAGAAACAAAGAAAATGGCAATATCTATGAAAAAATATACCATAGTTTACCATAATACTATGTCATAGTTGATTTTAGACAAATATTCTTCTAAAAATTTAAGTATTCGCCTCAAAATTTTCTGGCACTTTTTCAATGTTAAAGTCTTAGTTTTACGGTGTTTATAACTTTCATTGAACTAACCCTTATATCGCCGAATTCGACAATGAACTGGCGGCAAATCCCGCAAGGAGTACCCGGTTCATCCAATTCGGTGACAACGGCGATCTTCTTGAACTTTCTGTGCCCTGCGGAAACAGCACTCACAATAGCACTCCTCTCAGCGCAAATTGTTCCTCCGTACGACGCATTTTCCACATTGGCTGAAATTTGAGTTTGAGCTCTTCAAAAAATGCTCTATAAACAGCTACCTCCTTTGAATACAGTACCATCCATGGTCAGAATAGCAGCGCCTACCGGAAATCGGCTGTAAGGGGAATACGAGTTTTTGGATGCCGAGATCGCCTCCTGGATCAGTTGGTCGTCGGTCACAGACATTAATGATTAAAATCGAGAGATCGAAAATAGAAATTTTATACATACACTGACTAAAAAGCAAATCTGCAGTCGCGTTGAATTTTTGGGTTAACTTTTTCCTACCACAAAGCGCTTTGCTCTGTGGAAAGTAAGAGTTGCCCCAAAAATTTTGGTTAGAGTTTAACTTTTCGGTTAGCGTATGCTGCAGTCCAAAATGACACGCGGTTGAAGTGATGTAAAAACGTTGTTACAATTTCTCTATGCTGAGAATACCATAAATGCCCTAATTTAGCCCCACCCCTTTGACTCATCAAAAGAAGAATTTTTATTAACGATTTTTTATAGAATTTACTAGAGCTAATTAATTAACTAGTAGATCTAGAATATTCTAATCGACGCGTTTGAAATTTTGGATCATTTCTTCCAAAACGCTTGACCCAAAACTTCAAACGCGTCAATTCGATTCGTTCTTCCGCTGGAGAGTAAATTTATAATATTCTAGATTTGCCAATTAGTAGTTTCCGTTGGAGTGCGTAAGTTGTATCTATTAGCATTATAAGTTTCTAGAAAAATCTAAAAAATATCACAGAAAATCGAAAACGACTATTTAACTTTTGATAAGTTATTGAGCGGTGGATCAATTAGAGTATTTATGACTTTTTGATGTAACAAACCCATATAAAACATTCTACCACATAAAATTTAAGAAAAGCAACAGCTGAATAGGAAGGAAAATGGAATTGATATAAATGCAATCAATTATTATGCGAACGACTAAACATAATTTTTGCTTCAGTTTGCTAACAGTCATTAGTACTCCCCATCCTCGTTTCTTTTTCCATAGTGTTCAATAATTCTGCTGTGTCCTAGCAGACGGGCAAAATATTTTTATGTCCGATAAGGAAAATGAGCAAGAAACAAATTTATCGATGAAGAAAGTAAACAAAAACTATAAACCTTCATGCAATCATTCTCGAGTTCTTTGTCAACAGACGATTTAAAACCCGTAAAGAATGATTGTTAGATAAACTAACCAACAAAAATAATAAGCAATTAAAATTTGTATTCGCGATAAATAGCTGGTGCGTTATTACTTTTTTACAGAGAGCCTTTACATATAACTGCGAATTCAAACTGTATCCTTATAGAAAGTTAGTGACGTTCCTCCGTCCATCCATACATTTCACGTTTTGATCTTTGATGCCTTATTTTCTCTGTCAGAAACCGTAACAATTTTTGACTACAAACTACAAATTTTGTAGTTTATGGTTTTTTGCCATTTCAGGTCGAAATTTTTACCTCCCTGGGGTTTTCGGATGCGGGGAATCTGAATCTAGTCGCGTCGCGCCTCTTTTTGGGCGAGTGATAGCTCAATCGATAGCTAAGTCGATAGTTATCTTAGAATTGTCACCAAGAACATCCTTATATTGGGTCATCCCTTTCAGAATGTCCCTCGCGATGTCAAATGGTGGTTTGAATTTCAAACGTTTTGAGCGTTTGGCATTGTGATTCCATTAATTGGTTTTAAAATGGGTTTCCCGATTTCGTCTATTTTGGTCTATGTTGGGTATTTTTTTGACCACTATTTCTGTCGTTTCAATGTCGATTTAGTCCTCAAGTTTTTTTTAATTATCGAAAAACATGCATTTTTAAGAAAAATTCGTCAAAATCGGCAAATTTTGACGAGTTCTGTGAAAATTTGCCGATTTTGACGAATTTTTCTTAAAAATGCATTTTTTCGATAATTTAAAAAAACTTGAGGACTAAATCGACATTGAAACGACAGAAATAGTGGTCAAAAAAATACCCAACACAGACCAAAATAGACGAAATCGGGAAACCCATTTTAAAACCAATTAATGGAATCACAATGCCAAACGCTCAAAACGTTTGAAATTCAAACCACCATTTGAAATCGCGAGGGACATTCTGAAAGGGATGACCCAATAGTAAGTTAGTGACGATCCTCCGCCGGACTTTTTGAAGATTCTGCCTTTTTGTGGCACAGTGCGATGGGGCGCAGGCACCAGCCCGCCTATGAAGGTTCGATTCCGTGTGGCCAGAAATCATTTTCTGGCACCGTAATTTTTTGCACCCGGGGTTTTTCGGGTGCGGGGAATTCGAATTTGAGGTCGGATTCGACCGCGCGCGCGAGGCGTTTTTCCCAGTTTTTGCGCGCGGGACATGTTATATAGGTAATTTTTCGCGCTGAGTCCGAATCTGCAGTCAGATTCGACCGCGCGCTTGTGCAGACTGAGTGTCAAACTGAGGCCAACTGAGACTGAGTCTGAGTCTGGGAGCCAGTCAAGTGGCGAGCAAGTCATGTGGTCGGGCGCCCGACCTTCCCCCTTGGAATGTGTGGGAACTAAGAACATATAGGTATGCATGTAGACAACTAATTTTTTAATCTCCCGTAGGGAGTCCCAAAGCGCTAGTTGTCTGTGTGTTTTTGTTCTTTGTGAAAATCCAATAATAAAGCGTCTGAAATGACACTTTCTCTTACAAAAGAAATAGTGTGCAAACAAAGGAGACGCTGTGTTTAAGCATAGAGACGAAAATAAATCCGCGTTCTTCTGAGGTTCGACTATACATAATATACACATAATATACTTAGCAAATATACTTATTTTTGCAAATAAGATACTGTAAGGTGTCGTAATTATTCCTTCATTTATTTCGCCAAAGTAATTTGTACTTTTATTTCCCCAAAAATGTAATTGATTATTGCTAGCTTTCCATCAAGATATCTGGTACTTTATATTTTTGTGGAAAGCAACAATGTTCCATTCTTATCTTTTTACACCAGTACAGTTTTTACGAGACTTACACTAATACCCTGAAACACCTTTCAAATCCCACGCGATTATTATCATTTAGTTTCGCACTTCAGCGATTAATTTTATCGGACGCGAGAACGTGTAGAAAAGTAACCGAATAATGTATCTGAAAATACTCACAACTCTAAAATTAGTTACGAGCGATGTATTTTAAATCAAACTTTTATTCCATTTATAATTTATTCCTGATATCGTCAATTAGTGTTTGTTTATTCGACAGCTCAACAAGTAAGTACCGATTTTCTAAGCGAATGTTGCAATATCAAAAACAAGACAATAAAAAGATATTACTGTAAACTCCAATTACCGATTCCATTTTATATCTCAACTTTCTGACGGTAGTAGTCGTTTTAAATATAAAACTCCTTTGGCATATTTAAGACTTTTAGCGAGATTTTGAAAAATGCAATTTACTGTTCAAATAAGTCAATATGCAAGCCAATATGCATAGAGCCGGTCTCATTTCTAGTTTTAGTGGTGATTCCGACCTCGGTGATTTCTAATTTGAGCCGAAACATTGCAGTACCATTTTCTGTCATTCTTTCCATTTATGTTAAGAGAACACCAAAACGTGGAGCTACGCCAAGGCCGGCTTTAAATTCTGAAACAAACATATAATATTGGTTTGGCGGGAAAGTCTTTTCGGTTTTGTTTTATCTATTTTTTTCTCACATAACGCAATAGTGCCTATGAGTGTTATATACCACATGATAGCCAAGACTTTTGTCTGTCCAACGATGCTAAAGTTTTATTTTTGTTCCAAAGAAAATGAATGAATATCTATGATTACCTGAGACAAATTGACATCACAGATTTTTGAGCTATTTTTATATCTTTTGTATGCAAAAAACTTAGGTATTCTATTTCCAATTGTGCAATATTGTAGAGCAATTTCAGCTCTAATACCTACCTTTTACAGAATATTTTTTCGTTTGATGGTTGCTGAGATATGACAATTTTAGTGAATGACACCACCAGAAAAATGGAAAATTTCGATTTTTGCGATTTTTTCGGTTTATGTATCAACTTTGAGCGATCATATCTCGCAGAACATAAAAGCATATTTTATTCTGTAAAAAGTATGTTATAGAGTTAGACCTTGTCTACAAAAGCCGCAATGCCATTGGTTTGTGCACTGCCAAGATTTCAGGTATTTTGTCGATGAAAGTTGCCAAAAATAACCAAAAATTAATATTTTGAGTGTGTTTCATTTGAGCTATCGTAATTCAATATTTTACTTATAATTGAAAAAGAAGTTATTGACAGTCTAACAGAGAAATGAATGGGCTATCCAACGGTATATAACACACAAGAAAAGCTTTGCTCTGGATGAATAAAACAATTTGTTCATCCACCATCTCTCATTTTGAATTAGGTTGTTGTGAATTTTTTATTCCCCTGATAATTGTCGGAATTTAAACTAGGGATCTCTTTAAATTGGTTTATTTCTTGTGATATATTTAGTTCTGATTCTAAGTTTCAGTCTCTTGAACAATGCAATATGAATTTTGAGCTAGGCTCAAAACATGGATAAATGCTGAAGTGTAAATAAGACATAATATTTCCACATAAAAACCCAAGATTTAGGTTTTCATACCACTTGCTTGCTAAATCAGAACCTTTTATCAAATAACAATCAAGTAACAAGAGTAAATCGCCGCGGCCTTCTCCGCGGATATTGCTCATTCGCAAAATACGGTCACTTTTTGACAGACAAATGGCCATTTTTGTGTCAAAATTGAAATGGATGTCCAGATTCCAGAAAACCTGCTCTCATTTATCAGCACTAAAATAATAGGACTGGACCCCAGTTCCGCCCCTCCCCAGTTCCGCCCTGTATAGCCTTAAAATGGCCAAGCCCAACATTTTAAGACCAAACTCAAAACTTAAGCTTAAGCTTAAGTATGCCCTTATAAGGGTTTTTCAGGAGCTTAAGCCTAAGATTAAGTCCCTTAGGCCCCATGTTGTTCGGGAGCTTAAGCCTAATGGCTTGCCCGGGAGCCTAGGAACATTTTAAACCTAAACTTAAAGCTTAAGCTTGAGTACATCAAAAGTTATGGCCATTTTAAGGCTATACAGGGGCGGAACTGGGGAGGGGCGGAACTGGGGTTTTACCAAATAATAGCCGTCTAGGTTGTGCAGCGAAACGGCTATTAATTTTTTCGTTTACATTTTTAACATAATGTTTACTACATAAAAACTTCAATTAACAAACTCTTAACTAAATACGTTTTCTCATGCGTGTAACAACGCTACTTAATTTAACTAGCTCCTGAGGAGCAAAATGAGATATCACACGCGCCGAAAGGAGTCACGCAGAGAAAGTTAGCTTTTTGGTCCCGGAGGGAGGCGGGGTAAAGGGGGTCGTGGAGGGGGGCGCAGACATGCGACTTAGTTAGAGTAGATAGAGATGTAATCACAATTTGCCTATTTGTCAGTCTGATAACCATTCTCCGTTTCAGTCTCTTACACAATCCAGTCACAATCTTCCGCCGCTCAAATGTCAAATCGCACCTGCGCATACTGTCTCTCGTTACCTTACGGTGAAAGTCAAGCAATGTCTTACAATCACACCAAGAAGAATTGTCCTCGACTGGTTATGCTCAATCCTTGCAAGTATTGCGGTGCGTCTGGAACAAAGAATCACACTCATAGGTCAGTTCAGGTTTTTATCAATTTATGGGTATAATGTTTAAAAAAGCAGAAATTTTTGAATGTTTCTTTCCAAGTTTTAAATAAGAGAATTTTGTATTTTGCCTATACTTATTGAAATGAAACTCACAATAGGTTCTGAGTTTTAAACTATGTACCTTGCATGCTCCACGGCCTCGTTTAATACTTATCGTAAAGTTATCAAAAAAGTAACTTAAGTAAGTATAAATAATAATTATTATTGTATTAGATAGAACATGGTTTTGTTGCCGAGATGTTTAGGGAGATGGCATTAGTTACGATGAATACAATTTGTAGATTACTCAAACATTTTTGTCCATAATCATTATGTATTGCAAACAAATCTAATTCTGTTCACGTCAAAATCTGGCGCGAACAGATGTCGGTAAAAAAAAAATATATGGAAATGCTGATTAAGGATTGAGCTTGATTTTGTAGTACATTCGTTTATCTGGATGTAATATTAGAAAATATCAATAATCTAAGGTTAACCGTCAATCCTTAACCAGGGTTCCTATACAATCGAGCATAGTGAATGAATTGCAAAAACGAGTGATAATTTTGCTTCTAGCCACTGTCCGAAGAAGCCTCGTATTTCGTTGACTCTGAAGCGCGACAATGACTCGAGCGTCTGACGAATAGTTGCCATCGATGTTAAATTTCACTACTGCAGGATCCGTTAATTGATTCATTTTCTACGTTTCATATTCCATTGTTTTTATGCCAAAGTTCGTATTAACACGTTTAATTTATTGTTTTTTACGTTTCATTCAAATAAATAATAATTATTCTATTTGATAGAACATGGTTTTGTGTGACAAAAGTTTGTACCTGAGAAGAATCGGTTTAATTCAACCAAATGAATTTTGAGAGAGTGCGCGAAAAAACACCACTTCTCGGCCAAATCCGTTAAAAACGCGTTTTGGCGCAAATTTAAATTTTCAAATTTTTTTGGCCACCCCGTTTTTATTTTCCTAGACCTATCGATTGAGCTATCAATCGCCTCTGGGTAACGGCTAGATCGTGAGATTCAGCCGTTCCGTACAGTAGACGGAAACATCGCTTTAATTAGGGGGTATATCGAGAAAATTTGGAAAACTGATGCACAATGGAAAAATTGAAAATTATGGTACCAAAATTATGGAAAAACGTGGCAGTTTTGCCAACATTTCAGGAAATTCTCTGGTTGGGTAACGCGAATTGGGAAAAATTTTCGGGATTGCAACAAATATAAATTTAATTAGTCATTTAATCACATTTCCCAATGTGTGTTTAAAGAACATTCATTCCATTTTTTTCAACAAAGATAAGCTAGCAGTAATCAATGAAAGCCACATGTCAAAAATTTGTTTTTACTTTCCGCCAATTTACCAAAACGCGATATATTTCCTTGACAGCTGAAAAATATGTATTTTGAGAAATGTATTTTTTTGCTTACATCTGTTAGAATTTCTTACACTTTTCGTTTCCTCATGCTTTGCGCCGTAGTTGCTTTACCTTACGCCTCACAATATGAACTGAAAGCGCACAAATTCCAATTCCAGCAGCAGCCATTCCCAATATAATGATACAGGCTATATCAACGGGCATTTTGGCTCCAAATAAGGCCGTCATTTCCCTTTTATAACGGGAATTAGTATTGTTTCCTTCAAGCTGATTATACAAATAGGTAATATCTCTTTTGCTCCGTGTTGCCGTGTCATCACTTTTTTTGTCGACAGCCATTGTTGAATTAATTATTGCGTCCTCTTCTGTATCTACCTCTTCTTGCTTAAGCATTACATTTAGTTATTACTGTATTCTCACTGTATAAGTATTCCCACAATTGTCATGAGATGGTATTAGCACGAGGTCTCTCATGAATTTACTTTCGAGATATGTTTCACCAAAATTTTGTATTTGCCCAGCGGCATACACCGCTGCGCATTTACTAGCGGTTCATAAAATGGTTGAATTTTTCTAAGTACTCTCTTGTTTCGCGAATTTCTCTATGCAAAAGGTTGGATGAAATTGTTCCAAAATTTGTGGAAAATCATTGAAATTTTTTAAAATTTTTATGGGAAACGCTTGTCTTTTATCATGAGTTTTTTTACATGCACCACAATGGCACTGTATGGTAGTGTACGTAACAATGGTTTTTATTATCCCGAGAGAAAATGAAGAAATCACTTACAGCATCGTAATTCAAATATTCATCTGGCACTGTAGCTCCTTTATCCTGCGCCGCCTGGATAGTTTTATCTGCGACCTTCTTGCTCATGCCCATCCATTTACGACCCCAATATTTCTTAACACAAGGAAAGTCGTTGACCAACACGTCACCGTCTACAATTTTGTCACCAAACCGCGCCTTCACGAACATCATCAGCCATCTTAACTGAGTCCGGAACGGATGGCATGTGCTTAGATGGACGTCTTTTGTGTTAATCTTGTCCCATTTTAAGCCCAAGCACTTGGCTTTATGCTTCAACCAGTGATTCATAAAACGCCGGAACCACCAGAAGACAAAAACGTTAAATGGTAGATTAAGAATCTGCTTTGCCCAATCATAGATAAACTTAAAAACAGTATATTTTGCTCTCGTAGAATCGATTTTTTCCAAAACCAGTTCTTGTTTCTCCTTAAATATAAATACAATATAATAACAGCGATTCTAATCTAAAAGTCTAGTGGTCGAAAACTGGGGAACTAACCGTTCACTAGCGGCTTGGGACTCCCTAAGGGAGTCCGATTAAAAAGTGTGTCTACATCAGGGGTGGGCTTCGGATTCGGGATTCGGATTCGGGAAAATTCGGTACTTTTTGGCATTCGGGATTCGGTATTCGGGAATTCGTCAAATTTTCCCGAATTTTCCCGAATAAGCACTGGATAAAATGACCTCGCCCGACCGCGCCCGATAGGGCGCGGTCGGGCGAAAAATTTTTTAAATTTTGGGAAAATAGTGAAAATTTTCATTGTCAGGTGACTCCAAACTTCAAAATTTTCGCCTGCGGCGCTATTTTTTTTTGAATTCTTCTTATTAGATAATTTCCTTATTATTATGCTTGTTTTATGTTTTAACGGAAAGTTTCTAAACAACATAAAACTTGTTTTAGACAACTTTTGTCTCGTTAAGCACTATTAGCATATAAAATTTATCTCTTATTCTTGAGTTTAGGTCGGTTCGAAAATACGCCGCAGGCGAAATTTTTCGAAAAATTACGCTGATTTCACTCTTTTCCCTTTCTACGGCGCTCTTTTCTCCTTAGTTTTGTAGTATGTCTCATTGTTTTCCAAAATTTTTGGCCGAAAATTTGTTAAATTTTCAATAAATAATTAAAAATTTCAATGTTATAATTTATTTCATTGATTTATTTTAGTCAATTTTTAAAGAGAAATCCCTTTTTTTCAAAAATTTTGGGCTTTTATTACGGCGTTTATTTTGGCGTTGCGGGTAGCGGATTGGGCCTGTTTTTTGCCGCAATCTTTAAGCACCCTAAGAATGCCCTCGGCCGTGCCAAAATTTTGAAAATTTTGCCTCAACAATGAAAAATTTCAAAGGAAATTTTCTCCAAGCCCACTAAATTTTCGAAAAATTTTCGCCTGCGGCGCTATTTTTTCTTTGATTTTTCCTTTCTATTCAACATTTTTTCTAAATTTTTTCGCCAGCGGCGAGATTTTATCCTGTATTTTTACTGCAATTTCCCTGTTATAAAAATTTGTGAAGAAGGAAAAATTGCGCCGCAGGCAAAACTTTTCAGAAATATTACGCTGTTTGCCAGAAAATTTTTCTAGCAGAGTTAATTTTTCATTGAAAATTGACTCTATTTTTCCAAATTTCTAAAAATTTTCGCCTGCTGCGGCGCTGTTTTTGCTTCTTAATCCATTGATTGGCCATTGATGGCCAATCGATATCATGGAGCTCAAGCAACTTCAGCAGAAAGTGAACGTCTGTTTTCGACGGCTAGAGCACTCCTTACAGAACTGAGGAAACGATTAACTCCAGAAAACGCCGAAACATTCCTCTTTTTGCATCACAATTTAAAAATACTGTATAACTTATATGATGATGACGTTGACTTGGGAAAAATTGAATAAGAAGTTTCTGTTTGCGATAAAATTGTTGACATTGTTTAATTGGAACTAGTCAGTAAATAGTACGGAAAAATAGGCGAAATTTTTCGCCCATCGGTAGGCAAATTTGCTGAGAAATTGTAATAAAATAGGGAAAAATATGACAAAATGGCTAAAAAAGTTTAAAAAATGGCCAAAAACCGTTTTTTCGTAGATAATATCAATGGAACTTGATAACAAATAACGTTAATGCAAATTGAAACAATAATTGATAATATAAATGCACCAAAAATTGTTAAAAAAGATATATAATAGGCAAAAAATTTGAAAAAAAAGTTGATCTTTGACACTTGATTCGGATTCGGGAAAATTCGGTACTTTTGGCCATTCGGGATTCGGCCTTCGGGATTTTAAAATCTCAATTCGGCATTCGGGATTCGGTCTTCGGGATTTCAAAATCGTCCCGAAGCCCACCCCTGGTCTACATGTATACCGATATGTTCTAAGTGTTGTAAGTGTGAAAGGCGTACCTTGAGAAATTCATTGACTCTCTCCAACATATTAGCAGAGTGCTCCTCTAAGGCGTTTACTATATTCTTTTCATTGTCGTCATCGCTGCTTAGATCATAAACATATCTATCACACTTTATTCTGTCTTCGCTGGGAGCAGTGGAATTAGCCGCATCAGTGCCAGTAGCATCATCGGTAGCAGCTTTCGTCAAATCTTAATTAGTCTACACTCGATTATCCGAACACACTTGTCTCGGATGATTTTGTTCGGGTAATTAAAAATTCGGATTCATATGCTTTTAAAATTTCAGCTTTCATTTTGAAAAAATTCTTAAGTCGTCAAAAATAAATAATATCCAAGGCAAATATCAATCTCTTACTTTGAGCGCTTTTAGCCCCATCGCCAGGTCCTGGTATAGAAATGAGAATTATGAATACAGTCGCAACAAGTTTTCGCCTTCGCTCTGCATGCATGACTAAAAACAGCTATTTTACTATGGCGTTATTGATATTATAAAGCTACAGCCGCCTCTTTGATAACAACGCTCTATATAACGACTCTCTCTATATAAGGACGACTTTGCCCGGTCCCGGACTTCGATCATATGACTTAGAGTTAGACTCTCTATATAACGACTCTCTCTACATATAACGACGATTTATTTTGGTGCATTCACTGTAAATGACTCTCTCTATAACGGCGATTCAAATATTTTGAACGAGAATTGTCTCTAGCGTTACGTTACATTGAAAAATCCCAATGAGACTGGATTTAACAAGTTTTTTTTTGACATTTTAATGCTTTTTATCGACATTCATTGATGATACGTTCGAGATTTTGCTATTTTATGATTTTTACACAATTTAATATTTGTTTCGTTAATATATTATTAGAGTCACTTCGCCATTTTCGGCTCATAATGGAAAAGGACCTGGTCCTGACCAGGGCTGGGAGATCGGATCGGAAATATCGGGTTTTTTGAGGATCGGATCGGTTTTTTTGGCCTTTTTGAACCGATCCAAGCACCCCTAAGAATGCACTCGGCCACGAATTCAAATTTTAAATTCCCGCCGGCCGTGCCCGAGAGGGCGCGGCCGGGAAAAATTTTAGAAAATTTTAATGAACCACCATTCCAAAATTAGAAAATTTGAATACCATTTCTCCTTCAAGTATTTTTAAAATAGTGCAAATTTTTACATGAAAACCGCCAAAAATTGAAAAATTTTCGCCTGCGGCGCTGTTTTTTCGTCATTTATCCATTGTTTTTCGACAGTGATCGCCGTTTTTAGTAACAAAAAGTACTGATTTTGAGCTAAAAACGCCGAAAATTGGAAGTTTTTATATGAAAATCTCCAAAAATTGAAAAATTTTCGCCTGCGGCGCTATTTTTTCTTTATTAATTCCTATTATTTTAACATTAGGTAAAAGTAGTAAAATTGTACAATTTCATGAAAAAAACATTAATTTTGCCATATTTTACCAAAAAATTGAAAATTGGACCCATTTTTGGGCATAAACAGCAAACTTGGATGATTTGGGATAATTTTGAAAAACAGCCAAATTTGGTGAAAAATTTTGGATCGGATCGGAAATATCGGGTTTTTTGGGGATCGGATCGGGTTGGCGGTCACCAGGTATCGGATCGGACCCGCGATCAAAGTTCCCAGCCCTGGTCCTGACCAGGTCCAGAATAAAGCTCAGTTTGCTTGCGCGATCTCGCTAACGTAGCGTCCGACCTTTGCGTACATGCTTTATTTTAAACCTGGGCAGGTACTCACACATCTACTCTCTCTGAGCATTAAATTGAGGAAGAACGTGAAAGGTGTTGGCAAGCCCCGCCTGTGTATGTGCTGTGCACAGCACAGCAGAGTCCTGTGGATAATAGGACATACACAAGCAGTGAGAGTCGATTATAAGCTGCCAATTGTTAAAGGTATGGGTTAAGATGCCTAATGTATGACAAAGTTTTTGAAATGATTAGCAAAAAGTCAGGCAGATTTTCGTTAGCGTAGTTTGGGAAAGACTTTGGAAAAGACACCACTTTTTCAAGTTTTTGAAAAAAGTGGAGTATTTTAAACAAAAATAACCGCGAAAATGGCTTGTAATTAGAAAAACTGTAAGTACAAATGAAAGCAGCTCAAATAATTGACTAATACTTGTCATAATTAAAAATATGACATAGATAGACAAAAATGATCGAAAAACTATTTGAATTTTTTGATAATAATTTCAAACACTTGATCAAAACTTAGTCATCTTACACCAAACCTTGAAGGAGGAGTTATTTTAGGCAACGAGCAAAGTTGGAAATTATTTTAATTAGAATGACGAAAAAAATGTTTGAGGGACAAAATGAGTGTTTCTATATCGAGACTCATTTTAGTATTTTTCACTTCGTCCGGTCTGACATATTATTGTATCGAGGATGTTGTTATAAGAAGTGGCATAACAGATATGATTACTAAAAAATAATGTGTTATATCAAGAGTCATACAAATTGTAGGATTTCTGACGGGATAGGCCGAATGTGGTTTTATATCAAGAGTTGGCTGCGTTTAGGACACATTTTTAACGGTTTGATATTACCTATTTTTTGAAAACATCTCAAACTCAAATTAATAGTTGATGTCTTACGACAATGCAAATTAATAGCGGAAGAGGGCAAGGTGCACAAATTGCTACCGACAATTTTTAATGAGGAATTTATAATGACTAGAGTTATTACAGTCCGCTAATTGGAGAAGTTTTTTAAAGCAACTCGAGCCCTTTTTATCAGAAATTGGGGCCAGAGAATAAGTACTACCTCTATAATAAGCAGAATATACCACGTCTCTACTAAAATTCTGAAAAAATTCTATGAGAGCCCGCCTTTATGGGTAGTTTTTGATCACCTGGATTTTTCTAGCATTCGTCGGTTTAATTCGACACTAACACACATTATCCGAAGGAGAGAGATAAGAGAGAAATATACTGCGCACTTGCCGCTGAAAAAAATCATGGTAAAAATATGGAAAGGAGAGATATACCGGAATTATCCATTTCCAATAACTGCTTGTACGAAATTTTGTCAATAAAATTTCTTATTGTCAAACGAATTTTTGGTTTTAGAAATTTTGAGAAAGAAATTTTTTGTCAAGTTTGACCCAGGAGTAGATTCCCTAATTTTAGAAAATCTTTCAAATTACCTATCATAAAAATTGGTCTAGCAAATTCAAAGAGTATAGGTTTGAAATTGGGCCGAATCCCTCTAACTAGTATTACAGTGCTGTGCGACAGAGAAAACGAACTAACCACTTTGCCGGCGAGCTACAGGGTTGTGTGATAACTCATTTTGTAGATCTGGGCGAGCTATTGCCGAATCAAGAAAAAAGTTGATGCACCGGCCCAAAATTTCAAGTTATGCCCTGAGGCAGTTTTACACACTATTTCTCTTTTCTCTAACCGGCTAAAATGCATTCTTGATTTCAGAGTGTTTACGAAGCTAATTTTTTGCACCCGGGGTTTTTTTAGGTGCTGATTCCGAATCCGGGGTCAAAAAAATTATCGGGGTTCCCCGGGGTACAAAACTTTTCAAAATTATTTTACAAAGGAATTTGGGCCTTCCCGGTGCTAATTTTTTGCACCCTGGGGTTTTCGACTATGGGGAATCCGAATCCGGGGTCAAAAAAATACCGTACCCCCAGGGTACGATACGTATTTTCGTACCCCAGGGGTACGAAAATTTTTTTTTGCCCTGTGCCGCACTCAAAGGAAGCATATGACAATGCGGTAAAATGGGAAGTGAAGCTGAAGCTTTGGGTGTTATATTTTAATAAAATTTTCATTTTATATGTTTAAATATATTAAAATACAAGTGCCAATCCGAGACCATTTAAATTTTCAAAATTTTACAAAGAATTCGCCACCTTGACATTTCCATTTTATTTCAAGGCTGGAGGAAATACTTTTTGAATAATAAAGTGTAAGTTTTTGTCTTTTAGTTTATACAAGACAAACACCAGGGAAACAATAATAAGAATGAGAAAAGTTTGTTTATTTCGGGGACCCGTTTTCCGCTTAAATCGCACTTTTTCGAGTATTCAGATGTCCTTATCTCTCAAAAATTCTACAATACAGCACATGGTATACCAAAAATCTGAAATCAGGTAGAAAAGCTGTAGAATATGTATTGCAGTATGTTTCTGCAAATGTAAAATTGACTGTGATGTTTTAATATTCATCCTTTTTATCCATTAAACATACTATTATTGCAATTGTAAGAACGAAAGATACAAGAGCACAACAGAAAGAATCAAAATGATAGGGTGAACATCCTTGCAAATTAATTCCAATGTGGAAAGGTTAAAAAATAAAAAAATTCAAATGAAATTTGTTTGTCAGCATAACATTTCAACCATCAAGAGATATTATATTGGTTGATTATCCAAAATAAAAATTAAACTGAATAAATGAAATCAAAGTAAGCCCCGGGTACTTATTTGCAATAGCAATTGTGTCGAAATACGACGTGTCATTTTTCAGACTAGATTGCATAGAGTATTTCATTGGAAATACACTCAATAGATATCAAGTTGCACGATCGTATCAAGTAAAAACTCTGCAAAACTGCAAAATCAATCGTTTTGCCGTCGCAGTACCATTCACTGCAAATGTGATGTGTTCTGAGTCCAAAATTGTGTCTTCAGCATGCATGCTGCTAAACATCGGGTAACTCGCTAAACGATCTCTCTGAAAACTGAGGAAAACTCCGCGAAGGATAATCAATCATCGTCTTTACTAGTATATCAAATAAAAATCTGTCTCAAGGAAACTCACACAATTAGAAAACTTGTAAATTGAAAGACAGAGATTATTATTCAAATCGCAATTTCTTCTTGTGCTCATTTTTTCTTTCATGTCAATTTGACCCATTTATATTTTTTAACAAATTTCTAATTTTACCAGAGATTCCTCCTAAAATTAATTACCCACTCTAAAGCATATGGTACCAAACTTTTGTATACCGTATTACCTATAATTAACCCCCCCTTCTGTGTGTCTATTTGTGTTTATCGCCTTGACTTACATTATTTCTTTGTTTGTTTACTGTAATAATAAACTTGTTGTATTACTTCGGTGTATAGGGTAACAGGTCTTATTACAAAACATAAGCCCAATGCTAATTAACATTATAACAAACTCTAGCGTTGGGGCTACTACGGCTGACGTACGCCACCTGAAATGGCCCAAAACCGGTGTCAATCGTCGTGTCTCGATGAGAGAAGATGAACTACACCGGTCCCGAGGTGGGGCGACCCCCTTAGAAGTTTTTATGCCCTGGGACGTTTCTCGAAATTCATGATACCCCCCTATGGGTCCAAAAATTTTTTTTCGCAATTTCGCCTCAAAACGTCTACCGTAATACCTGTAATTACTCCCCCCCCTCTGTCTGATTTATAAACAGTCTCTATGCTTAATCATTGGAAAGGAGCGCCTGCACGCTATTTCGTCAGAAAAGCAAATTGGTAGTAAACAACGCATAAGCATAGCAATCAATGATTCGTCCAAAAAGCAGTGACTGAAGAAATTTAGCGAACAAAAGAGAACGAGGTTTACACAGCCCAGCCAGCATGTTTTCCATCGGCTCTGCCTTCTTTGTGTGCGGAGCGCTGACTTCGTATGTTGAGAAATATTTTTTTGGGAAACAAAGGAAAAGTGAAATAGCGCACAGCGCTTGTTTTTCCAATGATTAAGAATAG
>JAKKPZ010000390.1:0-41933 GCA_022814885.1 Ditylenchus destructor
AATTTCCATAAAACAAAATTATCCTACCGTTCTTGAAGAATGTCGTACTAATTTTTAGATATAATGACGGCGTCAAGACTACGTTGTATAATATGAGTATAAATGCAACAGCCGAAATAATCGCAAGCCAAAGTTTACGTAGCATAATTTTGGAAAATAATATGTTCGCCATTCCATAAAAGCATCGCTCCCATTTTTGGTCGTGCTTATTCACTGCTTGCCACAAACCATTGTTTTCCGAAGGAAAACAAATGCAAAAAATGGCCTCGGATTAAAATAGCTCGTTAAAGGGCTGGTACAACTTGGCGTGATTTGACCGCGTTTTTGTAACTTTCCTGAAAAGGGATGCTAAAATAATTACGCGAAAACATCCCAATTTTTTCTCCACTTCTAATTCAAAAGTCAAAAACTAGGTAATTTGATAGGAAAATGTATTCCAGGGACCTTAAAAATATAGTAATTTCAGTTGTATTTTACCAAGTTCAATGGCAATATTACGAAGGAACACACAAATACCATTTTACTAGCTTCAACGGGCCGGCTATCGCCGGCCCTCAAAGCTAGGCGATATCGATTTCTAAATCGATATCGATGTCCAAATCGATATCGATGTCCAAATCGATATCTATATTTCTTTAACATCGTACATTTTTCAGAATTCAAAAATTAATATATAAAATGTTTTTATTTGTTATTAATCATAACTTGGTTTTCTGTTTGATTTTTTTGACGTTTACTAATGGATTAAAACAGATAAATAAAAATGTAAGTTTTTCAAGCAAATTTAAATCAAATTTTAGACAAACATTATATTTAGTTTTTATTAGTACAGTTAACAAATTAGTCATAAATTAAACAAAATGCGTACAATGAACGATACAATAATTAACACAATAAAATGAAATATCGCTGTATTGTCACGGGAGCGATTTTGTTTGACGATTATTGCGCATTTGATTTTTGTGATGTTCGCTGCTTTAAAGCTTTTATCGATGAAGGTTTTTATAAAATCAAAATATGTTTAACATTATAGCAAATAATCCTCTCTCCTCGAGATCTACCGAATGAGCTATTACACAGCTCCTATGGTTAGATTTTAGCGATTTCCCCTTGATTGTTCAAAACTCATAACTCTTCTAGAATGTTCTAGAATTCTGATTTTTTTGCTTGCACCTCTACTCGACACTGGCTATCGATTGGTATAACACACACATCGATACGTACATTGGAACATATCTAACTGACACGGAACACGCACCTGGTGAAACGCTCTCCTGGGGAAACGTGATGGATAGGAATTTACCCCACCCTGTGGGCATTCGAACGGTGAAAATCTTTTTTGCGAATACGGCCCGAAAAAAAGTTAGCAAGTTTTTTGATAGAAATATTTTCCAGTTTCAAGAAAGTTGGACATATTTGGTTGGTCCGACACATTTTAGAAATTTTGCCTCCCTATATGTTCCACTGTTTTGTTGATGCTATCATTTTCACAAATATTCGTCGCTCAAATTCGTACGCAACATTGGACATGGCTGCATGAACATCTTTATTTGGTGAATGTCCAAAAATTTTATTCGTTTGGAGCTCAGTACAGCTTTTTAAACAATTTTTATAAGAGTTAAAGCAAAGTTAATATACGGGAATTTCCGATATTTGAATGCCATTCTCATCAAAACGTGGATCCGCACTCTGACCTCTAATCCACCGCCTCCAAAGTTATAACTGTTGCAGTTCCAGTATTACGTATACGTTCCAGTATACGTATACCGTTTACTGTCGGCACGCGCTGGATATTTGCTAATGGAAGCCCGTTACTTTTTGACTTTGAGCCGGCATTTTCTTGATCCTCAGTTTCTGCTCCGCTACCTTGTATTGCCGGCTCTCCACTTCGTGCTGCCTCTCGTACAACTAATACTGGCACACCGGCACCTCGCAGTTCTGTCTCACTATCCTTTGGCGATCTCGCTTGGGTTGCATCTCGTTGACTTTTAGTTGCTAAAATCGAGAAACTTTATAGAAAGACACAAAGTGATTAAAAGTTATAAGAAATTTCGGGATCAGTGTCATGGATACCGAAAAAAACATTTTCTTTCCCAGAAATGAGTCGCCGGGAGCTATCGAATGAAGCCAAATACGGTCCTGGAGCTTGCTTGGGGACGATACTTCAGTGGACAGTCACTGTTCTAACTATAAACATTTTGGACCAAAAAATGGCAGTTTTGGCAAAAACTCGAATTTTTGGATATCGTATACTGCCTCTTGATAGATAGAATGAGCGATTCTTCATTTATTTGAAATCCAAAATTCACATTTGAACATAAAGGGAATTGCCGCCAAAATCCAAATTTTGGCGATCTCCTCCGAGCAAAGGCAAGGAGCGAGAGAGGAAAAAGAGAGATAAGATCTTTGTCTCTTAGGAGAGAACGACGAAATAGTGTGGTCAATATTCTAAACATTGGCGTTTTGACCACATGGCGGGAAAGCTAGCAATCGTGAAATCGCTCATTCTATCTATCAAGAGGCAGTATGATTGTTTTGAGGCTTTAGATTATTCGCTTTTTATTGGTTTTCAAAAAAATTTCCACCTACCTTTCATATACACAAGAACACCCAACCCGATGACAATTGGAACAATAAAAGGAAAATAAAGAATCAGTAGAACAATATAAAAGGAAGATACAAAAATCAATAAATAGAACAAGAAAAGTTCCGCTTGAGGGCCATTCCTCATTTCCATTCTGCTGAAATGTCAGATTCGTGGATTTTATATTAGAGGGAAATCCACGTAAATTTTGGATCAATAAATATGGCGTCACTTTGTTTGCACAGTTCTTTCAATGGACTCTCAGTTCTCGAATGGGACTATTGACTGGGTCAAATTAGAAGGATGAGTCACATGCACTTTGTCACATATTACGTGATAGCGCGCTAACGCGCGCTAGCGCGCGGGGAGTCTATATCAGTATGCCTTTTCTGTTCTAACTTCACTCACATTCCCAGGGGGAAGGTCGGGAGCTCCGCGCCCGACCACAGGACAGGCTCGCCACCTGCGGTGGCTCGCAAACTCAGACTCAGTCAGAGTTTGGCTCAGACTGAGTTTCGCGCGCGCTCTGCGCGCGGCTGCACGCGCGCGCGGTCGAATCCGACCTCAGAATCGGACTTAGCGCGAAAAATTACCTATATGACATGTCCCGCGCGCGAAAACTGGGAAAAACGCCTCGCGCAAGCGTTGCGCCTGTACGCGCGCGCGGTCGAATCCGACCTCAGATTCGGACTCAGCGCGAAAAATTACCTATATGACATGTCCCGCGCGCGAGAACTGGGAAAAACGCCTCGCTCGCGCGCGCGGTCAAATCCGACCTCAGATTCGGATTCCCCGTAGTCGAAAACCCACGGGTCCCAAAAATTTCGACCTGGAATGGCAAAAAACTATAAACTACAAATTTTGTAGTTTGTAGTCGTGAAACCGTGACTGACACCAAAATAAGGGATCAAAGATCAAAATGTACGGCGGACGGAGGATCGTCACTAACTTATTATAAGGATTAATAGGGATTCCCGCCGCAGTTTTAGAAATCGAAATTTAAAATCTATGTCCCAAAACAGCTTCAAACAGGATTGTGGCTTCCATAAAATTTCCAACGAAGTTGAAAGGGGAATAAG
This sequence comes from Ditylenchus destructor, assembly GCA_022814885.1. Classification (NCBI taxonomy): domain Eukaryota; kingdom Metazoa; phylum Nematoda; class Chromadorea; order Rhabditida; family Anguinidae; genus Ditylenchus; species Ditylenchus destructor. The sequence continues at coordinate 3,664 of JAKKPZ010000390.1, forward strand.
AAATTGACTTTGGAATGTAATGACTTTGGACTGCGAGATACAACCGAGAAAAGGGAAGTGACATTTTTGACATCTTTGTGTTCTGAAGTTTTAATTGTAATTTAGATGGCTAAAATTAAATCAAACGATAAGAATTTTATAGCAAAATTTTAAAATTAATCGAAGGAGTGATGGATTGAATCAAAAATTATCGTGAGCAAAAACGTGCGCAAGTGACCTTTCGATGGAAAAAAGGTAATATTGTTTCCAAAAAGTATTTTTTGTGGCTAGGAAAAGCCTCTTCCAATTTGTGGGAATTCTGTTTTCCTGGAACATTGCCACAATTTGTATTAGGTGATTAGTAAAAATTTTGTCCTGAATGAACATTGTCGAAGACTTAAATTTTTGTTGATATCGCTCGTTTTTCTGTCACTTCCATACTTATGTAAATTTCTATAGCTCAATTCTATCGTCTTTTTGCATTTTGTTTCTCTTGCAAAACGACAATTTTCGCTCTTTTAGACTTATTAACTTTTCATGCCCAAAAAAGACAAATCAGTTTTTCCTGGAATAAATTTTCCGAGCAAAAGATTGCCAATTTGCTTTGTTATAATTTACTCGCAGGCTTCCAAACACCAGAGCCAAACAAAGTCAAGTGTTACTCAGCGCCACAGAAACGCCAAAAATTTGAAAGTGAATTTGGTTTAGAAAATCCGCTCTTAAGATCGAATGTTCTGTGAGCTTCTTTTTAATATTTACATTAATTTACATTGTTTTTATTATTATGTTTACATTTTCGATTTATAACTGATTAATAAATTTATCATACTTTAGATAACCACCCCGATGACCTCTTCAGAAACGTTTACGGAAGTGTCAGAGCCGATGGTAAATAATATTTTTGATTTTTAATGATTAACTACTGTCAAAAAATTTTGGATTAACGTTTACACTCCAAAAGCTTATTTTGCAATTTTCGCAATAGGAACTAAGTTCAAATGGTTTCAATTTTAATGTACATTTTTAAACATTTACTTTCGTTTATAGTACTTTTGCATTTTTATGTAAAAGCATGTCAACCTTCATGGTTTTTTATGAGCTGGAAAAGACGGAATCGTTATAATTTTCAATCTTCTGGAACCTCACTTTTTTGTCCCCAAAAAATGGAAGGTTGTATTGCGCTATTCTTGACAGAAAGTTGAAAAGTAACTTTTTTACTAATTTCTACAAAGATAATTATAATTTATCATATGCGATGTTGAATTCGACTAGGCTAAACTTTCAAGGTTTAACTAACATCTTAATACCAGGTGAATTTAGTTTAACCTAGGCGGCCTCAGTTTCGCCTGCAAATTAATTTGACTGGAAAATATATAAAGCCTGAAAGTATGATTTTTGTAGACAAGCTCCAATTTCTGGATTTGAAATCGAGATCGAAAATTAAAAAGAAAGTCACAAAATGCTTACCAAAAATATGGCCAAATACATTCAAAATTTAAATTTTCACAGTTTATCCCAAACAAAATTTCAGGAAATCCAAATCGTGGAATGGGACCACCTGGATCTGTGGAAGTTCTACCCGATGGCATTGGCCTCAAGCTGGAGCATCAGGAGCGCACTCTACCCGATGCAAGTGGTCAAGGCGCGACTCCAACTCCAGCAGCAAAACAACGTCTACCGAGGAATGACCCACGCATTCTTCGACATTTTCCGGAAGGAGGGCTTTTTCGCATTGTACAGAGTTGGTTGCACTTTCATGGAATTCGGTTGTTTAAAATGATGTTTTTAGGGATTTTGGATCACAGTGCCGCAGATTAGTGCAACCTTTGTGTACTCCAGTGTCTACGAAAGGCTGAGGAAAGAGCTGGCTGAAAGAGCAAAGATCACATCACCTGCACTGGTGTCACCGCTGGCGGGTAAGCGACAGAATAGTTTATCTTGTACATATTGGGGAGCTTATTTTAGAAAATTCTAACTGTACCTAAATATATGTTTACATATTTTTACATGAGATAAGTGGCATCAGAGCAGAGCAGTTCGTCCAGGGGCATTTTTGCCACGGTAAAAGAAAACTATACATACTAGCTGATTTTAGAAGATTCTGGTGACATCTACAATCCCTCTTCACAATTCTTTTTTAGGGCAAACTCGATTTCAAATTAGCGCCAAAATATAATCGCATGCCAAAGGGGTAAAATGGGGCCGCTGAGAATTTTTAATGAGGGGGATTACTAGGCAGGGGTCTCCTCTAGAAATTGGTAAAAAAATTTTAGTGGGGCCTTATTAGAGTAAAATTTTTAACAGTCAACACTTTTCCCTATTAGAGGAGGCTCTTTTCCTGATGCTGAACAGAGCCTCCTCTAATAGGGAAAAGTGTTGACTGTTAAAAATTTTACTCTAATAAGGCCCCACTAAAATTTTTTTACCAATTTCTAGAGAAGACCCCTGCCTAGTAATCCCCCTCATTAAAAATTCTCAGCGGCCCCATTTTACCCCTTTGGCATGCGATTATATTTTGGCGCTAATTTGAAATCGAGTTTGCCCTAAAAAAGAATTGTGAAGAGGGATTGTAGTAGGTTCTAAAAATCCCGGATGATTGTAGAATAATTTTGGACACGGTAGAAACTGTTTTAGTTAAATATTAATCATCTTTAATTTTGAGTAAAAAATGTGAGTTATTATAGAATTTTGCTGACGTTTTTCTGCAAATAGCGTTTTTCGGGGTAATTCGATGCGCTGATCACGAATCTGGAACTAGTTTTTCGGGTCGCGTCAAAAAGTGCCATTTTTTGGCCAAAAACGGCCATTTTTGGCCCAAAATGGCTATTTTCAGGTATTTGCGAAATAAAAAATTTCGGTTGCATGGAGAAAAAAGTTGGTACCGTTTGATTACTCTCATCGAATACTACAATCCTATCCAGCTAGTTTTCCCAGATCTGCGCGACTTCAAGTGAGCTTTCCTTGTGAATATTATGTATCTGCTAGAACGTTCCTAAAGGTTCCAGAACCTCTTCGAATATTTTATAGCGCTTTATACAGGTGGGTGAATCGCGTGGAACGAAGCTTTTTCTCGGGGAACATCCTGGATTTGACGCGCGAAACGCGCTTGGTATTATACAAACGGCAGCATATCCAATAACAGGGCAACTTTCAATAATTCACTTATAATTTTTCAGGTGGTGTCGCGTCGCTTTCCATTGAGCTGGTATACGTGCCTACGGACATAATTTCCCAATACATGATGATTCACAAGAAGGCGGCCTCGTTCACAGGAAGTTCAAGTGGTGCCATAATCGATTGCCTGAAGAATGACAAGCTGGAAAATCGCGTCACACTGGGCATTAGAGTCATCCGAGCGATTTACAAGGTCGATGGACTGGTGGGATTTTACAGGTATACTTTCACTTTCATTTTAAAGGCAAACAAACTGTTAGCCTTTGACATCGTTCTCAAATTGCAAGCTGGAGAACGTAGAACCTTAAAGCGTACTTTGAGAGAATTTTCATTAAAAGTACACCTGCCCATGTAACTTTATATTCAGAATCAGATATTCTGGTTGATCTATTTAATAAAAGCATTCGTTGGAAAATAGGGGCATTCCGTAGAAAGTTTTCGTCGAAGTAATGGCAATTTTAAACAAAATGTTCAGAAAATTATTGTCAATTTTTGAAAAAAGTTTCCTCTTCCTTTTTGTTCAAAAATTGTACTTATTTTCATGTTTATCAAATGCTTATAATTACTTCCCTTGTACCAGGATACCTATGAACTGCCTCCAGGCTTCCAGAATTAGTATATCGCTTGAGGTCCCAAAATTTTCACTCCAAAATTCACCGTTATAGCAATTTGCATTATTTTAGAGGTTTCTGGTCGTCGTGTTTCGTCTATGTGCCCAGCGGCGTGTTCTTCTGGTCTTCCTATTATTGGGCGCTTAGTGCCATGCAAAGCAGCTACAATTCCTTTCTGTCTTGGAGGCGGCGGAAAGGTCCAACCTTCACAAATGAAGAGAATTCTTCCTCGAATAACGGCCAAAATCTCCTTGTAATGCAGGGTTCGTTTATTTTAAAAGTAATTTATATAAAGTTGCTAATATGTTGCGATTTCAGGCTTTGCTGGAGCACTGGCCGGAATGTTTGCAGCCATCGGAACAAATCCTCTCGAGGTTTGTGTTTTGTTTTACTTTTATGTAGCTCACGCATTGAAGACGTGGTATTGAGACTTGCGCGGACCGAGTTTTATCAGTTCCAAACGGAAAGTTCCCCGTAAAATATTCTCTAGGGAAATTTTATTCAATACTTGGCAATCATTTTGACATTCAATATTTGTATCATTGATGTGTAAACATAAATTTCTGGCTAAAGTTAGCCGCTTTTTGTGTTGCCTTTCCCGAAAATTCAATTCATAGTATATATTATGCCATTTCAGGTGCTAAGGATACGAATCCAGGTTTCTTTTTCTTAACAAAGTTGACCAATTCATTATCTCTGTATTCGGTTTCAGGTCCACCGAACCTCATATATGGAGACGGTAAAACGACTGATCAAATACGAAGGAGTCAGAGTATTCACTAAAGGTCTCGCGCCGCGAATAATCAGCAACGCGTTATACTCATCAATGATCATGGTAAGTGTTCATGTTTGAAATTTCGAACTCCTGGGCCAGAAGGCAGATTCTTGAGCCTGAACCCGAGTCTCACCTCTTGGTCAGGATCACTCTCAGCTGTGTGCCTAAGCGTTTAGGCTACATTCCTTGATATTTTACATCTAAAAAGTTTACTTGGCTGGTTCCTACCTTTTTGCACGTGATGGTAGTAGTAAAAATTCATAATAGAAATGTTTAGAATAGTTGTACTATATTTTTTTATCAGGAACCATTTTGTGAACCATTTTTATTGCCAGAGTAGGTAAAACTCCTTATGCGGAAATTTTAACAAAAGGCTTGCCGAAGATATTTTCGACCTTTATCTTCCGCAAAACGTTAAATCTTCTGAAAAACGCTTGAATGGTCAATTTTTCGCAAATCCACCCAATTGTTTGCCTTTCAATACTGACCGACGCCGTGCTGTAACGTAAACTGTAGTATCATCAAAACAAGTTTTTCAATTGTGGTACTTATTGAGAAAGAGTACTTGTTGAGCGTTCTTACGAACGAATAGTGTACTTTATTCTACTTTTATTTTGTAGCCTAACAATTTTATTTTCAGATTGGCTATGAGACGGTAAGGATTAGAGCTTTTATTCAACTGTATACAAGAATATTACTATCATCTCTACCATTTCAGGTGAAACGAATGTCAGTGCTGCCGGAGTTCAAAGAGGCCGTTGTCTGGTAGCGAAAACCAGAATATATACCTCCGAAATTATGAAAATTCTTAGGTTGTTTTGTTTGTGTTTTCTCTGTTATATGTATTGAAAATTTTGAATAGAATAAAGAATAGGAATTGGCATTTAAACTGCTTTTCAAATATCCTTTCAGACTTTGGCCGGAGCAGGAGGCGAGATTCAATGAAAACATTACTCGGGACAATTGAAACGCTTGCGCGCGATACTCACTCGTTCAATTATGTCCCACTAACAACTTGATTGCGATTTTGCTCGGTTTTTGGGTAAATTGCCTGGATTCTATAATTTTTTTAGGCAAATAGACCATTTTCATTATCGAAAAATTTTCAGCCCTAATTTGTCAGCGCTTTAATCCGAGACCTTGCTGGATATGTGTTAGGGTTAGGGCTGTGCAATGCTAACCTTTCCTAACCCATGAAAAGGGAGGTTAGCATGCTAACCTCCCTTTTCATGGGTTAGGAAAGGTTAGCATTGCACAGCCCTAGTTAGGGTTCTCTATTCTACTACTCACCAAAAATCACTCTCTTTTGTCAAATGGATTTCTTCCTGTCTCTCATTTTTAGTATGTAGTATTACAGAATAGGTTTTACAAACTCGCTATAAAGCAAAATTATTCAAAATGGACTATAAAATTATATGTTGTCTTGATTCGATTACAGCAATGCTACTATTTATTCATTCTCCGATCGTTCGTATGAGTATTTGCATAGTCCAGCTTCAAGCTGATAAGGCACTATCTCTAGCACCACTCCGAAATCACATGCGTTTTATTGCTCTTTGATGAGACTCAATGTTGCATTTTTTGGTGAACGAGTGATTGATTTCTCGAAGCAACTCGGTAGTAAGTAGGCAATCGAACATTTTCCAAGCAGTTGTTTCCAAAAAAATTAAGCCCATTACTCTAACTCTTGCGAAATTCGGAAGAAGGGAAAGAAATTATGCAGTGAGACTAACATCAGTCAATTCCAGTGCCCTCATATCAATCTCGAAGCCCTTTCATACCTGAGTGCTGAAAACAGTTATTTTTCGATTAACCAAAATCCGGGATATTTTTGTGCCCAGACTCAAAATTTTCAATGCATGTTCCATAATCCCATTACCCTCTCTACTCACGACGCATCCAATTCGCCTCAAACTCTGTGCCCAATGCCTCAAACTTTTTGCGAATCTGATATTTCCCTAGTAATTACCCCCAAACAATCAATTGCACTTTAAACTCATCCGTTTTTTTTGCGCCATTATTTCTGAACCAAAATCCATATTTTTTAAGCTATGACTCCTGAAAACATGTTAAGAAAATATTTTGAATGTATCAATGTTTTGAAGCACGGAAAAAATATCTAGGTAATAAGGAAAATGTTGGTTCTTCTCTTCCAGGATGTTGGTTCCTCTTCCGGGTTCGATATACTAAAATGTGCAAGAATGTTACATAATCTCATTTTCTTGTTTACTCTCGGAACTCTCAATGTATTAGCATTCAATCAATACAACCAGCTCGTCATATCCTTTTTTATGATAGGGTTTCGTATGATAGGGTTTTGTCCCTATCGTTTTGGTGTTACACTTTTTTGACATTGGCAGGGTTGTTTTCAACGATGGCGATTAATCAAAACAAAACATAGCCACCACAAGCCATGTAAACACTTTTGTCCAAGGAAGATTATTCTTTCCAGTGGAGAGCGGTGCAAAGCAGGGCTGTAACCGGTTACATGTAGCCGGATGCATCTCTGGTGCAAAGAGATTGGCAGACTGTCCGGCAAACTGACATAGCAAAACCTTTTCCAAAGTCCCAAACATTAAGGCACTTTTCCAAATTAGGAATAACGAATGAAATACCGCCCGTTATGAAAAGTACGGATTTGCCTCCGAACCGGAGTTGGACAAAAATAGCCGGAGGCCACTTTTAAAAATATTCGAACACTGTTTCCATTTGAACAATATAATTTCTATTTCATTTAATATTTATTGGGACAAGAGCGTTTAGGTATGTCAAGCTTTGCACATAGACTTCGGTCGAATGGCAGACATATTTAGAAATTTTGGGTCAAACTACTATATTAGGAGCGGTATGCTTTGTGAAAATCCTGGATTAAAAACGGAGGTCCTCATTTTTGGGACTTGTGCGCATTTTCTTTTTTTAAATTAGAGTGATGCCTCCATTTTTGGCACTGCGAGGGTTGTTTTCTTTGAGAGTGATCGGTCAAATCAAAACAAGGCCCAGCAGCCATATCGACACTTTTGTCCGAGGAACAGCACTGTTTCAACCGGAGAGAGACTGATTGGCAGCTGGGCAGATTGACAGAGCAGTTCGCTTTCTGCTGTCGGTCTGCCCTTTGACAGTGCATTGCTCCAGCAAAGTGGCGTTTTGGCTGTGGGGAATGCCTTATTTCCATCTTTGAAAATATTGCTGACGTGGACTTTTCACACTTGGACAGGTTGAATGTTATTGTTACACCTGTTTATTACATTGCTCAGTGGTTTTGTTTTGCAAATCTTGATGTTATTCCGGAAAAGGGAAAAAATCTCGAATTTCACCGAGGCAAAATTACACCAGAATCCGAAAATTGGAAAACTTTTTGGATTTCTCCGAATTTTTTATGATTTTTCTGCGCAGTTTCGCAAAAATGGAAACATTTTGGAATACTAACCGTAGTGTTTGTCATTACCTAGCTCCTTCCCTTCTCGAACATTGTCCCTATGTATCTTATCAGCAGCTGGGCGGCAGTCACTGCTCCATCCAAATAAGTTTTTATGCTGTCAGTGCCAACTCCCATATTTGTCATTACCTAAGCACTCCGTTGTGCCAGCCCAAAACCGTTTCTTCCTGGCACCTATTGATAAATCTGAGCCTGTATAATCTCAACGGTTCCCCTCAGGTCATGTTTTACCTGCTGTAAAATTTTGAATAGAAAAGGTAAGAAAGCGACTGTAATATTTCAATTTTTAAGTCAGATGTTTGAAAAAGCAATTTTTCTAGGCAATATCTGTCAGGTTTTAGACTCCCTATCAATAAATAAAGAATGTCACTGTTCTTTCATCCCAACAATGCATTTCATTTTTGGTCTCTTTGTGCAAAGGTAACACAAAATTTCTGCTATGAGCGAAATTTTTGTATGAATAGGGAAAATTTTAGCAATGCTCCAAATTTCGTTTTGGGCAAAGATTTTCGTTTCCAAAATAAAAACCAAAAATGTCGGTCTCCTTTGTGGATTCCGAATTTATATTCGGTCTTCTTTATATTCACCTCTCTTTCGTCTCTGTTTTATGACAATACTATAACGATAACGTGCCTTAGGCGACAGTTGACCTAATTTTGGTCAATCGTTCACTGTATCAAAAAGAAAAGTACTAACCTGTCATCCAAAGTATAGAACTGAAATCGCGTTGAAAATTTCTTTCCTATTTCGGAAATCAAGTTACTAAACAATTTTGTGTCAATTGGTTCAATCTCACAGTTTTTTTTAATGCCAGCAGCTTATTATCGATCTTCCTTTATACTTTTTCTAATACAAAGGTGTGATCGGAAAATACCTGCCAGAGGGTATTGATCTTGAGTGCGCACACCGAGCCAGAAAATAGGACCACCTTCACGGGGGCGGGGATTAGGGAGGGAAGTGAGAAGAGTTAAATTAGCATTTGATGTTCCTAGCTTGCTCAGAGATGGTTATGCAAATTTCAACACAGTTCTAATATACGGTTACTCCTCTAATAACGGTTACTCCTCCGGCTAATCTGCCATTGGCTAAGACCTGCTTGAGACTGACCTATACCTCCTTCTCTTGCCCCCATTGCACAAATTCGTCAACTTTCCTTATTCTGGATGGGAGATTTAAATCCCTTGCTGCTCTTTCATTTTTCTCTAATTTTTCCCATTTTCCATTTGGTGCATTCCAAAACAGGAAAGGTTTCATTACGGGCCAGATGTCATTTCTATTGAATTTTCACCAAAAGGATTGCGCAAGTTTTTTAAAAGGCTGTTTGAAAAATTGATCAACTTTTGAACTGTATGTCCGTTCGCAACGGTTTTCTGCTTTTGACACCGGGGTTTCTTTTGCGAATTTTAAAATACTGTCCAGATGTCTGGTCTATTGAATTTTGGGCAATAAGTTTGCACAGTTTTATCGAATGAAAGAAAAGCTGATATGTCTTCAGAAAATAGAATGTCTAGGCTTATTTTTACGTCGAGTCAAATTTACCAAAAATATCAGCGCGGTTTAAATAAACTTTTCCGATCTCACGTGATAATATAGCCAGAAAACTACTCGTCAAATTTGAACAACAACATGGCATTAAAATCGATATTATGAGGAAAAATTTATACCAGCGATTCAATTTTTTCAAAATCAAACAAATTATTCGAAAAATAAGTTTTTGAGCCAAATTTTCATTGAAAAATCTTCCATAGACATTGGTCATTGGTCCGATTAAGAAAATTGGGAATAATATCCATTGAGAATCCTTTTTGGACTTAAGCTGATTAGTTACCAACAAGAAGGGGAAAAAACCCGAACCCCGACAGTGGATTCTGTACAGCGAGAGCATAATTTTCTCTGTTGCTATCATCCTATTTTTGGCCGTCTCAGCGATTGACACGTAGCTCTTGACTACAGCCAATGCTTATACACATCGAATTATACCACACCAAATGCCCTTTTATCGATTGATGGATCCTTCGCCCATAATGTTTTTGTGTGGGAAAACAAAGAGAAAATGTCTAACGTAAATGCGAGAAATTCTCGCATTTTCATATGTTATTCATTTACAGATATACTATCGTACAATAGAAATCATTTCCATTCCTATAAGAAAAATTAGGTAAAGCAGAAATTTTTTATGAAAAATATAAAAAATAAGTTAAAAAATGTGTGTTTTCTTTTGTAATTTTTACATTTGCTCCATTTAAAAGTTGGCCAAACCTCAAAAACTGGTAACAAGCCGAACTGAAGCAAAGTTATGATTTCCCTAAAGTATCACCTAAACCTTCAAACGCTTGTAGGTACTTTTAAGGCTTATCACTTTTCTCCTTTGTTTGAAATGTTTAGAGCAACGTTTGAACCATTTTTCAGTCCTAATACATAATTTCAAAACGGCGCTGAAAGTGAAATCGACTTGGGTGGTCCTTTAATGCAGACAAAACTATGGCGCTGGAACTGCGTATTTTAGCGCAAAATTGGGCCTAGCATTGATTTACTTAACGGCTCAGATAGAGACACATCTTCGCATTAGAGACCACCCAAGTCGATTTTCTCTCTGCACTGTTTTGAAATCCCATGGCCAGTATTTCTGGCGGCGCAAATAAGCCAACTTCCGTCCCTACACTTTTTCGGCCGCTCACTTATGCAAATTTCCTTCCCAATTTCCTCGATTTGAAAAGCCGAAAATAGGAATCAAACGTTGCCAATCTCTTCCCGCCTGATTTTCCCCACTGATTCGTTTCCTGAATCGTTTCGCTAATGCTAGCCATGTTCCAGATCTTCGCCGGACGAATGAAGGCCGATGGGAGAGTGGCCGCCGCAGAAATGGCCAATGGAACAGACAAAGACATCGTCGCAGACAAGAGGACAATATGGGGCCTGAGAAACACTCCGAACGACAGAAAGAGCAGCACGGCCTTGCCACCGCCGCCGGTTCATCGGATAAGTCTCCTATGCCGGCCCATCAAATCGGCAAAGGTTCGGCCAGGGGTGAATCATATTTTGGGATGAACCATACTCAGGCCTGGGAAGTTTATGCGGGGGATTGCTATAAAGTTAGATTTCTAACTTTTCATTTGAATGATTTTACTTTCACACATCTTACTGCAGCCTTGCTTTCATTTTCCTTTACAAACGTTGTTTATGACTCATGATTTGGATACTTTGGAGAGTGTTTTGAAAATTTTAAGGCATGTCGGAACAAAGAAATGCTTTCGGAAAGCGAAAACAATTGCTATTTGTATTTATTATGTTCTGATAATAATAGCTTTTATTATTACTAGAAAGGGTGCCCAGCGCCTCCGGCGCTGGCGAGAAGCCCCATATCAGTTGCCCCTGCCCAAAATTCAAGGGGGTGGTTTCGAGCTGCGCCCACATAAGCGCCACTCGCCCCTGCCCATGCGTTCCCCGCCCCGCGGGCCCCGCCCCCGGGTTCCCCGCGGGCCCCGCCCCCGCGTTCCCCGCCACTCGCCCCCCAGCCAGCCCCACCTGCGCCCATTTTCGCCTGCGCGACTCGCGCCGCAGCCTCCCCCCAGCTGCGCCCAGGGGATAACGGTAACTCAGAATAGAATGGAGGTAACTCAGGTGGTTTTTTGTTTGCGTCATATAAGTCGACCCTAATAAGCAACTTCCCCAAGTTACTTTAGTGTCGACCATAGGGGTAAAAAACCCTGACCACTGACGGACACTGGCGCTATAGTATATGGGCATAATAGACGCTAAAGATCCCAGTTTTCATTGTTTATAATACCGTGTTCCCAGGACACATTCATTTTGGGTACATTGGATTTCAGGATCATACTTGTATCTTGGGCGAAAGTTGCATCTATTTTAAGTATTTTTATGAATGTTTAATTTTTTTTGTAGTTTTCGCAATAACTGTCGAAGAATTGTAAAAAACATGACGTAAATCCGATTTTTGCCAAAAAAGTCCATTTTATAAAATTTTTCAGTGCTAGTTTACAAGAAAATTTCTTTGCTAGCTAACCCTTAGAACAGAACTTCATTCTCTCGTTAGGCAATAATAGCGGGGCGTTGTATAGAACGAACGGCCAATGAATATTTCAGCTTTTATTAGCTTTCAAGTATGAAATACAGGCAATTTTCGTTAACAGTGCTCTGTTTAAAAGGCCATCACAGGAGGCGTGGCCTTTCTCGATTAAGAGATAAAATCAGCACATAAAATGTTTCGCAGTCCTTTGGGAAGAGTGAAAATGCAATGCTTTTAAGTTTGAAAGTTACAGGCCAGAGCTTTTAAGAGAACGTTTTTATGAAAACAAAAAAGCTTTTAGAACGACATTACGATTTTTTGCGTGGGAACAAATTATGAGCGATTTGAGACGAAAGCGGAATATAAGCAAAGTACAACGTTCCTTGGTCGAGTGTCCCTTCGTTAACTTTCCAAAAAGTAACCTTACCAAAAAATTTTGGGGAAGGGCAATACTTTTTTGCCATAAATCTGAAAACTGAAAGACCTTTGACCATAAAATTACGTTATTTACAAAATTCTATACAAACGCTAAAAAGTTATCCCGTTTTCTTACAGCAGGTGAAACTGTCCTACTCGCAAATGTGAGTAATGAGTATTGAACTACTCACGATTATTTTATTGAATCTAACGCAAAAATCGATAGAAATCATTCACACCTTTTGTAGAAATTGTCTGGTCACCTGAAGATATGATAACACTCATCAATCATAATGACAATTTTGATGCCTGCTCTCTTTGTTGGACAATAGGACTCATGTCCGAGACATTATTCCTTCCAACTCTGCTCCACAATATTTCTTGAGTGTTGCAATTTTATATCTGTATTAGTCACGCAATTGATTTTTTCAGGAATTCTATACAAACACTAGAAAATTCTCCCGTTTCCTTACCTTTTCACAAAAAATTTTACTGCAGGTAAAATTTCAGCGCACATCTCCGATTATTTTAACGACTATAATAAAAAAAATTGATAGAAATGAGTCGCACTTCTGTAGAAATTGTCTGGTCACTCAAAATCCAGATAGTAACTCATCAATCATAATGACAGCTTTGATGAATATTTTTCATATTGCATAATAGGACTTATGTCCTATATTTTATTCGCAACATTCATTCACAATGTTTCATAACTGTTGCAATTTGGTATCTGTATTATTTGCGCAATCGATTCTAGTTAAAAATTTTACTTTTTTTGCATAATCGATCATCGATTAATCCCAATCTGGGCCTAGATTAAATTTGATCTAAGATAGCCTGTAATTCATTTTTGTAACTTAACTGTAATACTTATCCAAGAAATTCCAGGAAAGTTCACCCAAGGAAAAGACTTGTCGAGAATCGCCATTGAGGTAAACTTTTTGTGACTGAAAGTTTTGTAAGTAATCAAAATTAAATGAAAGTAATTGAAATCCTTATTTATCGATTTCAAATTTTTGTATGTAAATTTTTGTATCGATTTGTACCTGTTCCAAAACCCAAAACTATCATATTAGGATATCCGAAGGGACCGCGCACCCCACAACAACGCCAGAAGCAAAAGAAAATAGAGAGGCCGATCAAAGACCAATGCATCGCACGCCAGGAATGTCAAACGTCAAGAACTCATCCTGCAAAAGTGAAGCGCCTACGACACTCTCCAAAGTGCAAGAAGAGGACGCCAATGATTCAAACGTGGGAAAGCTACGGAAGGAACACAACAGACTCAAGGCCAAGATTGAGGTAGAGAGTTTTTAATGCGCGATTGTAGTCATAATTTATGACGTAGTGTGGTCGAAATTATGTCAAACTTTTGAATGACAGCTTGACAGAAGTTTGTCTGTAATTATTGATCAAACGGAAAACTAGCGGGGGTTTCCGAAAGGAAAAAATGTCGTGTCTTAAATGTTTTCGATCCCGCTGATTTTGAATTTGAGCTTAGCTTTGGCACTGAGGACACTGACGCAGTGCAAATTGCTGGCATTCCGACCATTTCAGCCTTGGCGTAATGGATCTCAAATTCCTATCGGGGTCGAAAACTTTTAAGATAATGCGTTTTCCTTTCGGTTAACCCCTTTATCTCTTTGGCGTACTGCCCAAATTTAGAGTGCCTTGGAGAAGCTTTGCACATCCAGTTTGAAGGGGTTTTTGGCGCGCAAAACTTGGCATACATGGCATTGGGGTAAAAAGGGGTAACCGAAAATTTTTAATTTGGGGGATTACTAGCCAGGGGACACATCGAGTAATCCCCCAAATTAAAAATTTTCGGTAACCCCTTTTTACCAATGCTATGTATGCCAAATTTTGCGCGCCAAAAAACCCCTTCAACCTGGATGTGCAAAGCTTCTCCAAGGCACTCTAAATGACGCGACAAACTTGGCCTTAACCCGCCAATCCTTCCAATGTATTTTTTAATATGTATTTTTTAAACATTTATTTTAGAGACGCAAGGCCGATATCGCTGAAAAAGAAAAATGCATCGAAGACCTGAAGAGAAAGGCAAAAGAAGCCGAGACAGCGATGGCCAAGGATCGCGCAGAGATGGGCCAACTCCTGGAAAGTACCAAAAGAAAGTTGAAAGAGAAAATCAAGGAGCTGGAGCAAGATGTCGAGAGCAAAGAAGCAGTGATTGGCGAAATGATAGTCGAGAGGCAGAAGGCATATCAGCCATTCCTGACTGAGCTTCAAGAACAGGTGAGATAACATTCCAGGCTATTCCAAAATGGGAGATTTCACTATCCTGTTTGAAATCACGGGAACAAACTTTTGATTTGTGGTTCTGAATGAAAAATTGATGATTTAAGATTGTCGGAACCCAAAAAGCGAAGGAGGAGCTCAAACGGGTCTGCGAGAAATGGCGATCCAGGAACACGGAAGAATGCGAAAGGCTGAGAAAAGGTTAGCTATATGCGATAAAAAATAAACTTCGGGGCTGTTTTGCATTGGACAAAACAATGTTCACATTTTCAAGAATGCGAATTTTTTTCTCATCCGTCAATTTTAATTCACAAAGCTAAAAACATAATGTCAAATTTGCGCAAATTTGAATAAAAATATTGTCGTAACAGCTGAGCTGTAATTCCACCTGAATCATTCCTGTTACAGAAAAATCCACGTTAGTGACTGACTTGTCGGAACAAAAGTTGCGCATCGAAGAATATCAATCAAGAATTTTGGAGTTGGAACATTTATTGAAGGACAAGGAGTGTACTTTATCGCAAGAAATTGAGCGCCGAGCCGAATTGTCTAAAGAAAATATTGACCTGAGCAAAGAACTTTGCAACTACAAAATCGGTAAAGTTTTTTAATATGCCGAGAGTCATTTAATTTAATCAGTAAAGCACAACTACTTTAAGTATATATATATATATTTCCTTTAATTGAGCCCCCTCCTATAATAGAGCCCCCCATGTAGTAAAAGACAGAGAAGCCCCTTTCGTCTGCAAAGCATTTTACACAATGACTTCACTATTTGATCATTTCAAAGTGGTAAACAGGCTCCTTTGTGCTAAACGCACAAAGGAAATATGTTTTACCAAATGATTCGTTTGCTCAGTCTTCGTTTATTTCTATTATTTTCGTGTCTGCTGCAGCAAATGTTAGAGCATCTGAAAAATAGAGCCCACGGGGGCTCAATTAGAGGAAATACGGTATTTGAGAAAAAGTACTTTTTTACTGAATATAATACGAAATTAAACTATACTTACTGCCTATCGATAGATACGAGGTCTGATTTGAAGCTATTTGAAATTTCGAATTCAAGTTTAAACATAAAGGAATTGCCGCCGAATTGGCATTGTGTTCTATAAAATCGAAAAGGGTTTGGTTACTTTGGAAGTCGGGTAATTAAACCGAAGACGTCGACTGAGGACAGCGCTTTGTGTTGGTTGCGGGTCGATTTGGCGCTATTGTGCGGCGCACAGAAAAGACTGCAGGGACAGGCAGAGCGCAGAGAAGCTGGTTATTTCCCACTGCCTTTCCTTTTCTCTCTTCAGAGCAAAGGCGTTAGATTTTGAATGTAATGTTGGCGTTTTGAAAAAATGGCGCGAAGCTATGAAATGGTAAAATCAGACCTGGTATCTATCGATAGGCAGTAATTAAAAAATTGCTCATGCAATGAATAAAATTTCAGAAAAATTATTGCTTGAAGGCACTTTGGCCGAACAGAAAGCTCGCGCAGAGGAATTGGAAGCAAACGTGGCGGACGTCAAAACCGCAATGACAGAGAAGGAATGCGCTTGGTCCGAAGATCGGAAAAGCCTCTGTCATGAAATTAGCTGTCTAGTTGTAAAAGTGCTCGACAAAGAAACTGGTGCGATTTTGAGCAAATACATGGCTGAAATTTACTATTTATATAACGGTTATTAGATAGAGAGCCGAAAAATGGCGTGTTTTAAGACCTTTCATCTTTTTTATTGTATGAGTGGTTATGAATAAAAAATTTGAATTTCAGAGAATTCCACAGCGCAGAACTGCTTGGCAGAGGAGAGAGCCCGCGGCGAGGAATACAAGTTCAGGATTGGCCGATTGGAAGCGATAGTATTGGAGAAGGAGCAGTCTTTGCTCAAAGAGAAGGAGCTCCAAACGCAACTTTTCGAAGAGATTGCTCACTTAAAGCAACAATTATGTACAATTTTTAGTATGATATAAAATTTACCTTTACCATCAAACTTTAGCGTCGACTCAAAACGCGCAAACGTCGCCGTTGTCTTTGCCCTCAGGGAGCTGCAACGCAATTTTTTCCGATATTTCCTCGAATTCCAATCGGTGCCATACGAATCTGGCTGAAAACACAAACAGGAAACGAAATGGTGAGCCTAACTGCTCGGACTCTACGCCGAGAAAAAGAGCGAACTGCGTTGGGGTAAGACAAATCTGATTTTTTTTTAGTTAAACGATTTACTGCAATTTTGCTAGAGTCAAATATAAGTTGTAGCAATTTTTAAACGGCAAATCTCGCGATACGCATCAAGTAATATACCATTCAGTATTCCAAGTGGCGAACAACTCGTTTTAAAATTACTTTCGGATCTCAGAAAACATGAAAGTTAAGAAAGACACCTTAAATTTAAGTGATCATGGTCATTGATCTCTTAACAGGTAACGAGAGGGATTAGGCACTAATTTCCAATTTAGCAGTAAGCTTATACCAAGCCTAATAAGGTACCCATATAATGTATTGTTCGTTTTAACCCATCTAACATCTAATATGTTTAAGCTCTCTCTCTCGTTGCCTGTTAATCATAGGATCCAACAGAGAGAGTGTGTATGTCCAATTTTCCTTCACAGAAAAGACTAAGAGATCATTGAGTGTAGAATATCTTGGAGGTAACTCACCTTTTCCTTTAGGCAACTTTACTTGACGCGACAGATGAGATCAAATATTCAAGCATTGTGGATCTAGTCAATGACGCGAACAATGAAAGCGGGAACGTAAATGGCGGTGACGAGGTGTCCGCATTCGTGGATATGCTTAATTATGCAACGCTCCACGATCGAAAACCGGAAAACATCGAAAGTGTGTCTACTTCCAGTTCGACCTTGCCCACGCCGACATATGACGATCAGCCGCATGCTCATCCTCAACATCAAGCTCATCCACATCAACAAACGTCTGTGCTTAATTTTGGTGGAAACGCATCTTCCTCGCGATCTCAATCAACAGGTAGTGCGATATAGTCACGGTAATCAGGCCGGGCCCGATTTTCAGGTCTGGTCGGAGCCCTACGTTGGGCTCTGCAAAATTTTTATCGACTCCCGGCCCAAACCAGTGCCATTCTTGGCCTGGGTCAATTTGTCAACCTAAATTTACTAAGGAGTTTATAGATTTTGTGTCATTGCAGGTTTTACGATCTCACTAATAGCGAATATAGGGTCAGTTGAGAACAGAGTAGCACCAACTACTGGCATTCTGCTCATTTTAATCCTTGAAATGGTCAGAAAGCAGGAAAGTAGTGCTACGCCAAAACTGACTTCAAATTCGAGCTGAGTTGAAAGGCTTCAAAATTTGGCGGGGATTTGACCTACAACCCCGTCACCTCAAATTTGTGATCAGCGCGTCCGAAATCCCCCGGGTGCCAAAACTCAGACCTGTAGGCACCTTGCATCAAAAAATGTCATTTTTTGGCCAAAAAGTGGCTTTTTTCAAATTTTTTTCAAAAATACCCCAAATCGAAAGGTGTAAAAAGCAAAGTTGTCCAGAATTGCCTCACAAATCGATTGAGAACATAAAAAACATCACTTCCCAAATCCAAAACCCTTAAAAACACGTTTTTGCGTTTTGGCAAGAATTCAAATATTCAAATTCTGTTCTGACAATTTTCCCGGACCTAACTTTTCGATTGAGCTATCACACGCCCTGATCTGATCGCTGAATCTTTCTGGATGATGAACACATTTGAGCGTTACTACAGTCAGACAGAACGCTGCCGTAGTAGTATTTAGAGATGGAAGAGAAAGATGATGTAAACAAACAAATTAGGGGGGGTTCTCTATTGTTGTTTACATCTTCCCTTCTATTTCCAAACTAAGACAGCGTGCGCGTGTTAGTGCGTACTTATTCCTAAAATAAACTTCAAAATCTAAAATGTTTATTTCAAGGTACTCCGCATTTGATACCTGGACATTCGAATGCGCAGCACTGCCAGCAACAGTCCCATCAAAACGGCAACAATTCCTGGAAACAGAATCGAATGATGCAGTTGGACCACAATTTGAAGGAAGCCTTTCGTCAAAGCGGCGGAATTCTGACCGGAAAACTGTGTATGGAACTGTGCCAACAAAACGATCTCACTTCAGCTCAGGTGGAACGATGGTTCTTCGCACAGCAGAACATCTTTATGGGAGGTTGGTCAATTTTTTATCAAAAAGTCAATAAATCGGGTAATTTTTAAGCATTTTCAATGTGTTTTTTCTTTTGGCTGAAAATGTTCAATTTAACCATTGCCTAAGAGAAAATAAATGTTTTTCACAGCGCAGCTAGGTAACGGAGGATGTGCAGGAGGAATACCCGCTTGTCCATCAAGGGATACCTCAGGGGGCATTGACCATAGACTACCCCTAATGATGGCCCCTATCTAAAGCAAGGTAATAGTAATCTGCGGCAGCTGGACACCTTCAATTCCCACGGTAAAAGCCCCCCCCCCAAGCTCGCCATTTTTGGTCATAACTTTTTTCTGGAACAGTTTTCGTGAAAATTCAAGAGTAAAGAGACAAAAAAGTGAATCTCGAGAATCTTGAATCGAGATGCGGCATGTAATATACCGATCGATAGCCAAGAGCCTTAGCTTTAATTTAAGCCATTACACATATTTCTAGAATGTTCCAGAAAAGTTATGAACAAAAATGGCGAGCTTGGGGGCGTTTACCGGTGGCTTTTATCGTACCCCAATTCCCATAAGGGGTACTGTAACAGAGAGGCAATACCCTCTGAGGTATCCCTTGGAGTGCAAAAATTGAGGACTCATGCGGATGGGTCCGAATTCCCGGAACGGGTTCCTTAGTGGCCTACAGTACCGAATTACGGAGCGAGATGAGGCTTTTAGCTTGAAGCAAGTACGCCCTTAGAAACAGTTTCTGAGAAAAATGCCAAAATACGCCATTTGAGGCAATTTTAGGCTAAAAATATGAAAACCCAAAATTTTCGTTATAAAATCAAACAATAGCTAATGTTAAATTCGCGAATATGAAATGACCGAAAATCCTCTAAAATAAGTTTCTGTTTTCTTATTCCTATAAAAAGACACTTTTGACGACAAAAAAACTGACTCCCGGCCAAAGTTTTGAATATATTGTCTTAATATGAAAGTTAACAATTTTAGATCCATCAGCCAGCGGTCAATTTCATTCCGCACAGAAATTCGACACAGAAATTCTTGAGGCTTATTTCCAAAAGCACCAATACGTGGATATAAACAGGCGCGAGAGAATCTCTAAGATTATCGGTTGGAGTCACCCTGAAATAGTAAGTTTATTGCGTTGGATTTGTTACGGCTCAGGTAAATACATACCTTGGGGGATCGAATTTATTGACACTGGAATACTTAAACGAATGTAAAGTCATATCTGAATAGGGAGATTGGAATGTACGGAATGCTTGGGAAGTCAATGGGATTTAAATGGAAGGTAAATGCATGGGTGAAATTTATATAGTGGGAGAATGTTGCAAGAGTAAAGTGGGGGAATTTGATGACGGAGTATGATAAGAGAGGATGTGAGAATGTGTTGAGAGAGCGTTGTGACAGACATTCAGAGGGCCCTTTAATGCCAATAAGAGGTCTAGTGTCATAGAAGATATCTCTAATTGTGCCACCATATTCTCTCATCACACTTTCTCAACACTATCATACACCGTCATCATATTCTCACACAATACTTTTTATGGATAAAATCAGGCCAAGCTGTACACTGGGCAGAATGCCAACTAATGCCAAGCCTATTTCCGGGGGTATTCTGAAATGTGTTTACTTTGGTCTTTGGACTCTTAAACATGACCTTGATCTAAAGTTGTTTACATTTTCCAAACTTCAGGCTCAATGGTTCGTTTGGAGGCGGCATTGCCTGAAGACTCGTGGAGTTGGCCAGTCAGGTGAGCCTCCTCAATCCGGTCCAATCCAACAAGTGTCGCCGGGAACTTTTGCCAATTATGTGCAGCGGGAAAATCAGTCGTCACATTTCCCCCAAATGGCTCCGCTGACGCAAATGCGATCTCCGCCACTTTTAACATCCTATGCGGACAATTCACCTGATAGCGTGCTTAATCTGTTCACTCAAGAGTTGGGGCCGAACAATTTTCCTATTCAACATTTGGGGTAGGTTTTATGCTTCCAAATATTATCCTCGGCCAAGGAGAGTAGAACAGAATTTTCACAAAGCAATCGAATTTTCGGATCAAAACTTCCCGGGCTTTTGCTTTATGGAGATTGGTTGTTCCTTGGCCGACGATAATATTGTCTCTGAGAATTGGAAATCGCCATAGATTTGAAAGCACGAGTGATTCAACAAGAAGTCGTGCTTCAAATGGGAGTTTTGCAGTTATATTTCTCTGCAGACAATTTCTCTGCCTCAGTGCATCATTCATCACTTCTTTCGTTCAAACTGAAATTGTCTGAAGAGAAATATAACTAAAAAATTCCCACTTGAAATGCCGCCACGCACCTCTGATAATATTAGAAATGGAACGCCCTTGCCTAAACGCTCTTGCTTTCAAATCGAGGGCGTTTTCCGATTCTGACGGACAATACTTATATTTTGTTTTGCAAAATTGATTGAAACCAATCGAGATTTAATACCCTACGTTATTTTTGATACTACAATATCCAGTGCAAAAACCGAATACCATAAGTGATCTCAAAAACGGAATTAAAATATCAGGAGTAGAAAATCTCTGCCGGATTTCGTCAACTTTTACAAAATTTTCAATGGCGGAAGACTTGACCGTTATGCGAATATGCAGTGAGTCACGCAATAGAATTTCAAAACGCCATAAATTTAGGTCTATGCCAATGAGCAACGGTGAAAGAACGGTCAACTGTGCGCCGTATTATGAACAGAATCGTAGGAACCTAGGAATGCAGTTTCAGGTATGTTATTTTTATACTATTACCTATGGAGTAGTGAAAATGCATCGGCGAGTTGATAAAGTTGAAACAGTGTCGTCAATATCGGATTTGTAACCCACAGCGAAAACAGCTCCAAAAAAGAAATTAAAACAACAACGAATCAGCGATCACTCATACAAACGAAAATTTTTCTTTTTTACAGATCTAATTTTTTAATTTTTAGCAAAAATGTGTAAAAAGTTATGTAATTGTTTCAACTGATTTTTCAAATTTTAGCCCACCAGTCACGTTCCTCCACAAAATCCGCAGCCAATGAACCCGTTCCATGCCCGACACCCGATGCAGCCGAACAACGTCCTCCACACATTGCTCACTCGTCCACCTCATCTCGAAAATGACTACTTTGCTGCACCGCCGGCGCCATCCAACAACGCCCCGACAACATCGCAACATCCGCCAGTTATCTCTCAACAGTTACAATCCAGAGAATAGAATTCTATTGTGTCTAAATTGTTTCCTAAGTTGATACTTTGAACTTGGTCTTTGATCCTTGGCTTAATACCCTTCCTACCCTTAATTTTTGACTTTTCACAGTTTCCTATATTTTTATAGAATTTCTATGTTTTCATTTTTAACGGATTCCGATCATTTTCGATCTCTGTCTTGACTTTCAACTGATATAAAAGAATTACTATTGTATTATGTTTTATCACTTTGTGTTTTGCGCTCTCAGTTGCTCAGTTGCACTTTTTCGTATCACCTCCAGACTTCACATTCCAGATAATTTGTGTGCTTTACTTTTTATTCGTCGAGAACTGGTATCGAATTCTTTTTACAGATAATTTATGATTTAAATCTTTTATAAGCAATAAAAGTTTTATAATTAACATTTCTTGACCTGAGTTCACATAAAATTTCTTGAAAAATCCAATCTTAAACCGAATGCCTAAGGCTGCTTGACCTTTGACTGATGATAGACTTCTCAACAATTTGGCTTTTACTTAGCCTTAGGATAGAACGAGGGCAAACGCAGGCAATGTCATACTGATTTGGTAGCGCTGACTAATCGTCGGCTTAGGCTCGGAGTGACCGTTTATCAAATCGAAGTGATGAAAAGTGACCTCCAATCACCTTCAATCTGCATTCACACAACTTGCCACCGGTGCTTTGTGTCCTCTTTTATCTTCCTTTCACTGGTCACAGCAACGAAACGGAACAAACGAACCGGAAGACAACGTGAAACAAAAGACGAGGATCCGACTCAAGGTCAAGACTCTAACTAAGTGCATAAACCCACCCTGAGAGGCCAAATTAGGATGGTCAAATGGTAGAATGCAAGTTTAAAGAAATTGTTTATGTAAAACAATCACTTTCCATCAAGGTAATTATGAATTTCGAGACCAGAAAACACGGCCAATTGCCAGGAGGCAAGTGCAATGTTACTTGGTAAAAGGGACAGTGAGAGGAGTATCGATAAGGGTAATCCTTTTTCGGGGTCATCCAGCCTTAGCGTAATGCGTGTTTTATTACGATCTCGAGGTCGCATTTAATTGCATTAACGAAATGGAACTGGTCCTTTAAGTCATCCTTCTCGTCTTCTCCCTTCCAAAACTTTTTTGTCACGGCTCTCAATCACTGTGCTCTGCGATCCTTGTATCGGTTGTCACGCAAGCAAACAAACTGTTCCAGGGCTGAAGGAAGCGTCAACAAACACAGACAAATATCCGAGAATAAGCTAATGCCCATTAAATCGAGAGGCGATCCCGAAAGCTTTTATTGGAGAAGAGTCAGGATGGAATCAGCCAGAATCTCGAATCAAAGAAGACTCCCAATTATGGCATCATTCTTGCCTCAGCTAATTACGGATGCGTCTCGAGTCCGAGGGTGAATCCGAGAGTCGAATTAGTGAAAGAAAGTGAGTTTCTGCTCTTTAAAGAATATTCTTAATGGAATTTCGCGCTGAATCCTGAATATATATTTTATAGACATTAGTCCTGAGGCAAAACAAAGATTAGCTTTTTGCATTAATCAGAATTTTCCGAAAAAATTTTTTAGCTCATCTAGAGTTTTACTTTCACTCTAATTAATTACCTATGCAATACCTGTATTTGTCAGGAATTGCATTGTTTGTCTCACACCATTTTGCGAGGTGATTGAAAAATGTCCCGGGAAATATATGGGAATTTTTTACTTTTTAACTGTTATTTTTATGAATGAAAATGAAACCTCATTGAAAGGCCTAAAAAGGGCATCAGCGGGCGCTTTCACCTTAGGTTGTCCTTGTAAGGATTTTGCTTATAATCCCACAGTGTTGACGTCCAAAACACTCGTTGGTGTGAAAGGCTCATGGGAAAATATTTTCCCAGGATAATCAGAGAAGAACAGTAATGAAAGGTATCTTAGGTTAGACACTGCGCCAGATGTTTCACCTTTGCCTGGGCCGAAAGAGATATCTCGCCACCTGCTGCGTGTTATTTTCACTTGTCAGGACGAGCAATGAAATCGGAGCACCGGTTCCGGTTGTTCCTGCGATCGCACCAGGTGGAATACCAGGTAAGTTTTTATGCGAATAAGAAATTTTTTATGAACTCAAAATTAATTTTTTGGTATCAATTATCAGTTATTTTTAAAGATTTTTATGTTTTGATTTTGTAAAACGGTTAATTTTTTTCTGTAAAAGTTTCCATTTTATAAAAAGTGCAAAATTGACCTTTTTTACCTAGCCCAATAGTTGTGAACTATGATTCATTACTCTTGAATATTTCCAGGCTTCCCGGTGTTCAATCAGCCCAGTGGAGGTGGCGGAGGCGGGGGTGGTGGTGCCGGATTTGGCTCAGGAGGCACGGGATATGGAGGTGGCTACGGCGGAGGATATGGGGCTGGAAGCGGATTCGGCGGTGGAAGCGGAGGTTTTGGGGGTGGGACAGGTGGATTCGGAGGCGGGACTGGCGGCTTTGGTGGGGCGAGCTCGGGATTTGGCAGCGCAGGCGCTTCCGGTGGAAGCGGTGGATCGTCAGGTAGGCATACCTTTACTTGTTCGCAGAATTTTCTGAAAATTTTTTATAATTGCCATATATGGTAATCTGTGTTATTTGAGCAGTTCTTGAGCTTATTCACATGAATGTTGCGTTATTTAGGCCAAATCCCCTTAAAGTAAGTTGTTAGAGAACCTTTAGCAATGATTTCTTTACCGTAAATGGTAATGGTTTCCTAGGTACTAACGAAAATCTCACAAATAGAGGGATTTTCACATTTAAAATTTATCCAAACCTGCATTTCTGAATCAATTTCAGGATCCGCCGGAACAGCTGGAGGTGGTGCAGGTGCCGGTGCTAGCGGAAGTCAGTCTCAAGGAGCTGTGGATGCATTTGGCCGACCAATCAACGGACTCTCCACCGTCGAACCTTCTACTACTGAGCTCCCAACAACGACACTGCGTCAGTCGGATCCGTATCCGTTGCCGGAGTGTTATACCGGAGATACGAGTAAGTCCCAAAACTGAAATTTGGGTTATCAGAAAAATGGGAGTCGCTAAAAGGGACTTGGATTTTACAGATTTGTCGAATTTTTTGCCAAACAATACATTTTTCCTGCCAGGAATGTGCGGAAAAGCTTAAACATTGGGACATATTGAAATTCTGCTCTAAAGAACCGCAAAACGCGCAATATTTGGACTCTAGAATCCCGGGTCCCGAGTTGAATTCAAAATTCCAATCTCAGCTGCCCTTTGTACTCTAAACGGCTTAGTTACGCCTTTCAGACTATATGTGTTGCAACAATCAACTGGAGGACTATATGAAATTGGCATACGCGCAATTGGCCGGCAATGTTCCCGTTTCCGGGCGTCGTAAGCGACAAATTTCTGCCACAGTAATTCAAAGGGGAAATGTGGGACAGATCATTGGTCAGACAGCCATTGACTTTCCTCTCGACGGTGAACCGGACATGCAGGCCATTGCTGACAGGGTTCAGGTAACTATACATACATACATACATACAGCAAAACTATAAATTTATTGTATGATCTTATTCATTTCCGCTCGTTAGTTTAGTCGTTTTATATTTCATTAGAGGCGAGAGTGCGGTATATGGGAGCTTTGGAGTTGTAGCTTATAGAAAACAATCGCATGAGTAGGTAGCATTTGAAACAGTTATTTTCGAACACTATAGGGTAAATGTAGTCTTAAGATGTGTGTAAAAGGTCATTCGCTCTGAGACAAAATTGAGTAATCAAGAAAATGTCAACGAATCTGTGACAGATTAGTCAAAAAAAAACTAATCTGATACTCAAATCATTGTTTAGTCAATAGACGTCAAGTACTACTAGACTCATTGATGCCTCAGGGTAGCACTAAAGAAACATGTTCTATAGTGCATTCTTAGAGAAACTTTTCGCAAAATTGTATTGTATAAGACGTCTTGACTGCAATGAATCGCCTCAAGTTTGGGCCTTATTAAGACTTGCACTTGTTAATGACCGGATTAGTAAAAGGTCAAAATTTTTCCTCGATCATACGAAAGAAGAAAATTTCCTAAGGCAAAGTTTATGGCTATTCCTGTAGATCCAATTCTTTGACAGTAAATTCTTATAACGTTGAAATTTGATGTAAACTGAGAAAAGGACCAAAGAGTGGTACTGCTCTGTTCAAAACAGAACGCCAAAACTGAAATCAAACTCGGAATCAGCGGTGTCGGAAACCTATTAGGCGTTCAAAATGCAAAGATTGCAGAAATGTGTACTAATTATACAAATGTCAACGGAAGACGTTTTAGGCTAATCTCGAAGGACAATTCAATACAACGTTCGAAGTTGTGGTCGGGCATGGTGATTATGCAAGCAAAAGTAGGCTCATTCAATATTTTTTATGATATATATTTCTTACAGGTAATTTCCATCAAAATTACATCTGCAAGGTTCGACGTGGCAGAAGGTTGGCGCTTTTTATTACAAACTTCTAGCATGCGCACTTGCTCATTAAATTTACTGATGTGAAACTGTAATTGATCGGATAAAGCCGTATTATTTATTCCAAGGGCTGATTTCATAGGTTTTACGAAACTTTTTTGGAAGCTGCCATAGTTATCCAAAAAGTGACATGTTCTGAAAAATATATTTTTAAGTCTGCACTGTTACACTATTATTAGCCTTCAGGTTTATACTGGCGTATGGCACACCGAAGCCGCCTCTAGGTAAGTCAAAGCTATATTTTTTTGTTCAGGGAAAACGAGCTAGAAAAAGGTGAGTTTCGGCGTTTTTGAAAGACGGCAAAGGGCGGAAACTCCGTTTTCCTCTGTTATACGAAATTCCTACCAAAGACCCAATTTTATTTACAAGTTTGAAAAAGTTTAGGAATAAACAATGTTGTATAACGCTGTTTCGTGGTACGGCTTTTTTCTAAAAGAAAGCCCGGGAGTTTTGTTTTGGTGACACGTCATTTTCCCTTTGTAATCCTAACTGAAATATAATCATTTCATATCTCAAGCGTTAGAATACAACCTTAAGCTTAGGTTTAGACCGATATTTGGCTTAAGCTTATACATAAGGATGAGTTAAGGGTGTGTGTTTAATTCCAGGTTAGCTAACTGACCGATCCAGGATCGGAAAGCGAGAAAACGATTTCCTTCTTCTTAATCACTTCCCAATGTAGAATTGTTAATTTTAAATTTGTAAACTTTAGAATGTGGAAACCGGAATGATGAATACGTTCAGCCTAAAGAGGGATACGTTGTACCGAAAGAAGGCTACGCCCGAACTAAAGAAGGTCCGTTGAGAAAAAACGGATTTTTTAGTTCGCAACATCATGTTTACTACTGGAGATGAAACTAAATATTATGCTAGAAATAAATATGTGTCCGGTGACAAATGAGATTATTCCATAAAAATTTTCAAAAAACCATTGTTCCCGTTCATTTCGGTCATAAATTGTGTGCTAATCATAACATGCACAGCGATGTTGCAGGATTTTAGTTTTCTGGTTAGGCTTAGGCTTAACTCTAAGGTATATCCTTAGGCTCATCCTTAAAATATAAGGTTCCAATGCACGCACAAGTTGGTATACCCACATGAGAGTATACGCCAGGGATACATCCGGTAAAACGAAAAGCCGGACCGGATAGTGAAAATACAACGGATGACGAACGGATATCCGGAGAGTTCAATGTTTGGCCCCAAATTTGAAAATTTTCGGATAAAAAGTTAGGTTTTCAATATTTTTCCGAAATAGGCTTATCATACCTAAAATTTTGCTGATTTCCCAATTCGATCATCGTTTTATTAAAAAACTTTTATAACTCTTGCTAAGAATAAATGTCGTAAATGATCATATAGGCCTAATTTTGTATAGCAAATTAACCATAATTAAAAATGTTTGGCGTTGAGCGCATTATAGGGTTCGATAGAGATTTCAATGGGCTTCCAAACGACATATAGCTCATATACATACCGCTCAGTTAAGTGAGTCGCATCCAAATAATACTCAGCATACAACTATCACTCAGCTCGGTTCTGAGGGCGATGACGAAGTTTTTAATCGTGGAAATTCAAGATTTCTTCATGAGTTTTTTGGAACTGGAATTGAGTTCGAAAAAATGAAAGCATTCACTCCGAGAAATCAATCGGCCGAAACCAACCCCCAAAACATTACTTCATGAAAATCGGCAGACGTAGAATTTAAATAAATTAGAAAAGTTTCCGAAGTGCTATGCAAATATTTACGGTCTTTGGTCGGCCAAAATCAACCGATGTCCAAAGTATGCCGATAAATCGGCAACGAACACGCCGGAGAACGGAAAACTGTTATGAAATGGGGGCGACGCTGACGAGGACGGCCCATTTTCCTTATATGGAAAGGAAAATATAATGGTTTAGGGAAGTAGAATTCCTGAAAAAAGGCGTATTTCACAACGGAGAAGACAAAACTGTTTATGAATAGTGCGTGGTAGAAGGAAATCGCAGAATTCGTCAGTCAAGTTCCAGACAACAGCCAAAAATGCAAGCGATAATTCATACAATAACAATCC
Source organism: Ditylenchus destructor (assembly GCA_022814885.1). Lineage (NCBI taxonomy): Eukaryota > Metazoa > Nematoda > Chromadorea > Rhabditida > Anguinidae > Ditylenchus > Ditylenchus destructor. Next base: position 32,222 of record JAKKPZ010000390.1, read on the forward strand.
AGAAGTGCCTTATAAGGGTGGGAAATCTCACATAACCACATTGTTAATATAAACATTCCCAACAGAACAATTCTATATTTCAACGTACTAACAAATTAACGGAAAAATGACGAATACTTCTGTGCTCTCCTATTTGGCTGTGGCTTGCAGTGTTTTGGTCGCCGCTCAGCTTTTAGCAGGTCAGTTTTGTGCTAAAGTACAAGGTGGAGTGAGCACAAATACAGGGTGGAGTGAGCTATGAAATATCCGACTGACTTTGAAAAGTCTTAAGTTATATTCCAATCTCTCATTCTTGCCTCTTTTCTCTGCCCGATTTTTCCATACTATGACGCAAATAGTCCGGAAGTAAAATTTCAAAACAATTAGCAAATTTTGAACAACATGTTTGCAATTCTCTAATTTTCTAACAAAAAGATCCCAAAGTAAGTTTCCAAAAATTATTAAAATATTAACTGGAAACCTCATTTTAGCTCAATCGAGTTCTTATGCGCAGACTCAAGCACTCGGAGCCAAAGCGGCCGCTACAATGAAGAATACGGCTTCGGAATCACTCGCTAAGATTTCTTCTGCCGCGGGCGGTTTGTCCAAAAATGGCGCTATTGTGAGCGATGCGACATCCAAGATTGACGCAGCCGAGAAGGATGGGCAAGCTGCAATTGACTCGGCCGTAGCCACTGCCAAGGCAGCTTATAAAGCAGCTGGCGCAGACCAAACTGCGGTGAATGCCGCAGGCGCTAATGCTGTGACGGCGATCAACGCCGCTCTTGCGGCTGCAGTGACATCCATTAATGCGGCGACCGACGCTGCCCTCACCGCGATTTAAGCCAATTGAAGTCAAACGAACTAGATTGATTGAATCGATACAACATTGATTCAAAACATATACGATTACAAATTAATCCGTCGTGATATTTATGTTTATTTTACTTATAACCACAAAAATGTTTTCATCACCTGGAATGTTTACTATATGGTACGTAATGAAATAAAGAAACTTTTGTTTTTCTGTTAACTTTACTGCAATTTGAAGCAAAAATGCCAACAAAAGTCCTGAAAAAAGATGTGGGGTCAGTGTACTTTGACTCCCGTGCCGAAATTGCCCGTAACCGGTGTCAATCGTCTCCATTTCATGTGGGAACCCCGAAAAACACACTTTTTTTGGAGAAATGCAACCTCTTTCCCCCACGCACGTGAATTTTGTATGCGTGGGGGACTATATTCACATAAATCCATGATACTGTTATGGTTCCAAAAAACTTTTTTTCGCAAATTTGCCTGAAAACGCCTAATTAGGGGTTTTCGACCACGCTGATCACGAATCCGAAGGAATTTTCAAGATCCGATCACACCATTCCGAGATATGGACTCTGGGCATATATCAAAGCTTAAGCTTAAAACACAGCCTGAGCCTGCACTGAAGCCTAAGATTAAGTCAGTATAGGGCGTGCACAGCGGGGCCCCAAGCCTAATGGCTTGTTTATCGCCTTTTAAGGGTTGTTGTATGCTTGATTGCACGAGAATTAGTCACCTAAGCCTAAAGCCCAAGCCTAAAGTGTGCCCACACATATAAATTTAAAACGTTGCGAATTAAAAAAATTTGCGTGCGTGGGACATAAGTACAGCCAGATTTGAATTTGTTCAATGTTTACCCGTTATTTGGAGTTGAAAATAGACTTTAGCATCTATATTTGGTACAAATACAGTCCTCACGCATACAAAAAATCGAGAATATTCACGTGCGTGGGGGAAGAGGTTGGATTTCTCCAAAAAAATTGCGTTTTTCCGTGTTCCCATATGAAATGGAGACGAGTGACACCGGTTTGGGATATATTCGGCACGGGAATCAAAGTACGCCGTAGCCAAAGATGTATCGAAGAGTGTCAAAACACCAGAGTTAATTGATTTAGTTTGACACTTCTATCTCAAAGATAGTGTTTTTTGGGTAATAATTTTTGAGACTTAAATTTTGTTTTTAGAAGTAAAATTTGACAAAAGTCTGAATTTTGCAAAAACGCTTGCTGTTTCATATTTTACAATCAATCTGCTGATCAATCAGATAACAACCAGTGAACTTCAAAATTGCCATTTGACACTGACATTTTCGGAATCCTCTTTTTGGGTCGACGTAAATTCTGGGTGACTGTGTTTGACGTCATGTCTCTTCGTTATATTGACTGGTGACATATGCAAGTTTTATAGCACTGAAACGGCCATGTCATGGCTTGCATAGCCATAAGATCAGGAGCTCAAGAAGGCAATTAAAAATCGAATCCTTAAAAGTTCAAAAAATCGGCAAATGGAAAAAATCCCCATTTTGGGGGCTACTATACTTTACGGTAGCCAACCGCAGGAATTTGGAAAAAAAATTTTTTTCGGGAAAACGCCTATATGGTTGTTTTCGAGTGCGCTGAGTTCGAAAATTAAGTCCGTTTTTTCGTGTGGGTCATTTTTCCCCGTTTTCGCGCCGGGACAAAATTTCGATTTTTTACATTGGGTTATTTTTTACCGGGGAAACATGTTTTTAGGGGTTTTCGACTACGCTGATTCCGAATCTGACATTTTTCTGCTTGGTCCCACCACGAAAATATGGATTTTGCCAAAAAACGTCAAAATATGGTCATTTCCGCATTTTCGCTCTAGGACCAAATAAAATTTAACATCAAATTTGAATTCAGCGCATCCGAAAACCCCCCTATATGATGTTGATTTTTGGTCCTGACGCGATTTTTGCCCATTTTTGAGCATACTATAGTTTAGGGTAGCCAACTGGAAAAGTGCGGAAAAGTGCATAAATGACTATTTTGGGGGTTTTCGACCATGCACGACGGCGCCACAGGCTGAAGGAGGCGACAAAAAGTGTGAAACCAGAAATACAGGCAAAAATCAAATTTCAAAAATTTGTGAATGTTTTTTGCCAGGAAGCAAGTTCAGGTGTTGCTCTATCATACCTGGTGGGTGAAATATTCATCCGTTCGATTATTATTTATATTTTGGGCTTCAAAGTTGGTACACTTTGCGTTTTTCAGTGCAAAATGAGTCAACTTTGAGACCCGATTTAGAAATAATAATCGAACGGATGAATATTTCACTTGTTTAGTTCGATCGAGCAACACCTCAAATTTTACTTTTTCATAAATTTTCAAAATATTTTTGAAAATTTTTCGATTTTTTCAATTTTTTCGGTTTTTTTGCCCAAAAATGCCCATTTTTGTCTGTTTTGGAGAAAAAGCGAATTAGAATGTTTGAAATCGACCGGGATTTTTGGTACTTACCCTATTTCGGATACGGAGAATCCGAATTTGACCTCAGATCGGGGGTGGTCCCGCCACGAAAGTTGGGAAAATTGCGTTTTTTGACGTTTTTGAGCAGGAAATGACGGGAAATTGAGGCTTTTGTTATGTTTACTGCCCGGCACTTGTGCTGAGGCAATTTCCTGGACACGGACTTTTTGTCCGGGGTGTAGGTAACCTTGTCGAGTAATCTCACAAGGCCCCCAGGAACAATTTTTGGAGGATGAATTCGACTTTTGTCGGGTTTTGTTATGAGAAAAGGCTAAAACTGGCCATTTTCACGTGGAGTTCACGTAAGTAAATTGAATTTTAAAATTCTGGCGCTCTGTTTTATGCCAATTGCCTAAGGCAATCTTGTCAATCAAAGTTAGTTTCCCAAAAATGGAAGTGCAAAATGCTGTTTGGGGTGATTTTAAGAGGTTTTTTGTGATTTTTCGAGATTTTTGCGTGTAATTGTTGCGTTTTATGTATTTTTTTTTGTTTTCAGATCTATATTCTTAAATTTTCGTCAAAATTCAATGGATTCATCACCGAATCAACCCCAACCGTCCTCTTCAGGACGCAATGTGCAGAAAGCGAACGAAAAACGGATCGCAAAGATGGAGAAAGAGCGGGAAACTGCTTCCGCAAGGTTGGCGAACATCGCTGCAGCGAAGCAGGTAAGCCGAATTTTAAGCATTTTTACAATTTTTGACATAAATGATTTTAGGCAAAGCAAACGCGGCGCCGGCAACAAGGAGGAACGGCCAACTTACAAGCTGTTGTACAGGTATGTTTTTATACAGGAATGCTATATAAAATCCCCCCAGTAAGCTAGCCCTGTGATTCTCTGTCATTCCATAAGAAATGGCTTATATTAGCCATTTTTCCGAAATTAATTTTTGTTTTTAGAATGTACCTAATTAGGGTAACTTTTAGCGGGGAATCCGAATATGAGGTCAAAATTTAGCTAAATTTAGACAAATTTTAGACAAAATAGAGACAAAATTTTGTCACTTCTACCTTTTTTTCACCCAAAATGTGATTCTTAGGGGTGCATATTTTGAAGATTCTACCTTTTTAAGGGATCAAAGATCACTTATTTTTGAAGATTCTACCTTTTTTCACCCAAAATGTGATTCTTAGGGGTGCATATTTTGAAGATTCTACCTTTTTAAGGGATCAAAGATCACTTATTTTTGAAGATTCTACCTTTTTTCACCCAAAATGTGATTCTTAGGGGTGCATATTTTGAAGATTCTACCTTTTTAAGGGATCAAAGATCACTTATTTTTGAAGATTCTACCTTTTTTCACCCAAAATGTGATTCTTAGGGGTGCATATTTTGAAGATTCTACCTTTTTAAGGGATCAAAGATCACTTATTTTTGAAGATTCTACCTTTTTTCACCCAAAATGTGATTCTTAGGGGTGCATATTTTGAAGATTCTACCTTTTTAAGGGATCAAAGATCACTTATTTTTGAAGATTCTACCTTTTTTCACCCAAAATGTGATTCTTAGGGGTGCATATTTTGAAGATTCTACCTTTTTAAGGGATCAAAGATCCATGTGATTCTTAGGGGTGCTTATTTTGAAGATTCTACCTTTTTAAGGGATCAAAGATCACTTATTTTTGAAGATTCTACCTTTTTTCACCCAAAATGTGATTCTTAGGGGTGCATATTTTGAAGATTCTACCTTTTTAAGGGATCAAAGATCACTTATTTTTGAAGATTCTACCTTTTTTCACCCAAAATGTGATTCTTAGGGGTGCATATTTTGAAGATTCTACCTTTTTAAGGGATCAAAGATCACTTATTTTTGAAGATTCTACCTTTTTTCACCCAAAATGTGATTCTTAGGGGTGCATATTTTGAAGATTCTACCTTTTTAAGGGATCAAAGATCACTTATTTTTGAAGATTCTACCTTTTTTCACCCAAAATGTGATTCTTAGGGGTGCATATTTTGAAGATTCTACCTTTTTAAGGGATCATAGATCACTTATTTTTGAAGATTCTACCTTTTTTCACCCAAAATGTGATTCTTAGGGGTGCATATTTTGAAGATTCTACCTTTTTAAGGGATCAAAGATCCATGTGATTCTTAGGGGTGCTTATTTTGAAGATTCTACCTTTTTAAGGGATCAAAGATCACTTATTTTTGAAGATTCTACCTTTTTTCACCCAAAATGTGATTCTTAGGGGTGCATATTTTGAAGATTCTACCTTTTTAAGGGATCAAAGATCACTTATTTTTGAAGATTCTACCTTTTTTCACCCAAAATGTGATTCTTAGGGGTGCATATTTTGAAGATTCTACCTTTTTAAGGGATCAAAGATCCATGTGATTCTTAGGGGTGCTTATTTTGAAGATTCTACCTTTTTAAGGGATCAAAGATCACTTATTTTTGAAGATTCTACCTTTTTTCACCCAAAATGTGATTCTTAGGGGTGCATATTTTGAAGATTCTACCTTTTTAAGGGATCAAAGATCACTTATTTTTGAAGATTCTACCTTTTTTCACCCAAAATGTGATTCTTAGGGGTGCATATTTTGAAGATTCTACCTTTTTAAGGGATCAAAGATCACTTATTTTTGAAGATTCTACCTTTTTTCACCCAAAATGTGATTCTTAGGGGTGCATATTTTGAAGATTCTACCTTTTTTCACCCAAAAAGTCATTCTTAGGGGTGCATATTTTGCAGATTCTACCTTTTTTCACCCAAAAAGTCATTCTCAGGGGTGCATATCTTACCCCATATACGTTGCGAGGCGCCGGAGGCGGCGAGCCAGTCCTGTGGTCGGGCGCGAAGCGCCCGACCTTCCCCCTTGGAATGTGAGGGAACTTAGAACATATACTCCCGAACAACAGCTGCTTGAGGGCCGAAGGCCCGAAATAGTCTCATGCTGCTCTACTCCCGAACAACCCAATCTGACCGCTGATGGCGGTGGGCATACTGATACAGACGAGGGCATACTGATGGCGGTGCGCGAAGCGATGACGAACCCAATCTCCCGCTGTGCACGCTAACCGCTTCCTAGCGAAGTGAGGGCCGCGAAGCGGCCCTCACTTCGCTAGTTTGACATTATTTTAGGCAAGGCCGCAATTGCGCCGACAGGAAAGTGCTCTGGATTTGGTGCCGTGTTTCAATCCGCTATATCCTCAGGAAGAGGTTAGTTTTTTTTGTTAAAAATTGATATTTTTGTGAAATATTTTTGTAAAATTGAAAATTTGTGTTAAAAAGTCCGCAAGGACCCCCATTCATTGGACATTTGTCCAGGGAATGGGGGTCCTTTTTTTTTGGCCCCTCAGAGCCAGATTTTATGGTCCAAAAAGTGCCCTCGGGACCCGGAATTTACCTGGGGTCGCTTTGTGAAACACCCCACTCTCGACTATGGCGGTTCTAATGAGACACCCCCTGAGGGCAACTTTGAGGGAAATGGACCAATCTCGAAAATCTCTTCGGATTCGGACTCAGCGTGGTCGAAAACCCCCAGAACCGCGAAAAGGGGGTAAAAAACGGACATTTGGGCGGAATGCCAAGAAAACCCCCCAAAATTTGGCATTCCGCCCAAATGTCGGTTTTTGACCCCCTTTTCGCGGTTCTGGGGGTTTTCGACCACGCTGAGTCCGAATCCGAAGAGATTTTCGAGATTGGTCCATTTCCCTCAAAGTTGCCCTCAGGGGGTGTCTCATTAGAACCGCCATAGTCGAGAGTGGGGTGTTTCACAAAGCGACCCCAGGTAAATTCCGGGTTTTTTTTCTACTTGGATGACCCAATACTCTGTATATCTTTTTATGTACTTTTCTTTTATATTTGTATACAATCAACATGTACTCATTTTAGCATTTTCTAAAAATGCAAATTCTATTACTCAAATTTCTAAGCTGAAAAGCTTTCCTATTTTTGCAAATTGTCCAATGCTATAAAATTAATGAGTAATACACTTCCGTGCAGACGGTTTCTTTGCCTTTCTCACAAAACTACCCAACTATCTTTCCGTTGAATCTCACTTTTTGGGTTAAAATCTTATAAATCTGGGCCCCATAACATCCGCTTCCTTTGTGTTCGATTAGGAAATTGATTCCCACTGTCTGGTCTGGTGTATCCGGTTTGGCCGACTGTTCAGCTTATTGGGCGGGTCTACCGGGCGCCATAAATAAGCCGTTTTATGGGCAAATTGGCAGTGTGTTCAATGTGCTTGCAGTGTTGTCGGGTTGAGCTGAGTTGTGTTAACTTTCAGTATTTTGCGCAATTTTTACATGAAAAAATCATGGAACTTGTCTGAAACATTATATTTTTGAATTTCTAAAAATGCAAATTTTATTTATTTCAGGGCTTGGCTTTTCAGAATTTATTATATTTGATTAGCGTTTAAAACGCAAAAAAGTAAATACTAAGGATTAACCCTTCATTGCCGGAGCCATAGACAAAAGGCAGAATTCTGTCGTTACCATTAGCTTTCCTTTTGATGAACTGTCTTTATCAAAATCATGATGTCTGCCATTGCTTATTTCTCTTTTCTATGTGATCTATTTACAGACACACTCTTTGTATGAATAATGAACACTCATTCGTTTCTTTCTTTTTGTGAAGTCTTTAGCAAATCAAAAGCGTATCCGATCGGATACACTCGGCAATGAAGGGTTAAAAGACAATTTTCGTAGGATATACGACAAACATTGTTTCGCCCACATTCTGAGAATATACCCACTCATTATACCGTTTGCCGAAAAAACTAATAAGATGCCATTTCCCGAAGGTACAACAGTGCCATCGTCAAGCATTTTCGAATCCTTTGGATTTGGAACGTAGTCCCCGCGAACTAAATCATTAATAAACATCGATTGGTATTTCGATGTGTCTTCAAGTAAAAAAAAAGTCAGCTCTGAAAAGCATTGTAGCATTACATTCAGCATACTTCGACGTATACTTTCTTACTATATATCTCCTTTTTGCAGGCTCGATACAGGTGACAGAGTTTATGGCTCCCCTACCGGCAAAACGAAACAATCCTACACAAGCGAGCAATGCTGCGAAGAAAAGAAAGTACGTTTCATACTTTTATTTTCACCGCACGTTGGTTTTCTCGAAATATTATTTGAAATATTATCTTTTAGAAATGATGGAACTGAGCCTGAAGTAAAGGGAGAATTTGAAACTAAGCTTGCTAATTTTGGTAACTTTCTGATATTTAAATTTACATATATATAGTAAGACTTTCTAAACCCTCGCAATAACGGTATTTTCCCAATTACGATATATTGGTTTTAAAAAATTGGTAAAAAAATATTTTATGCATAGTAAGACAAAATTCTGAAAACGAAATTGTTTGAACAAAAGGATTTCAAAATGCTATCTGTTTCGACACGAAATCACATTTACTCAAATACGCATTGGTTTCACCAAAAAATCTTCTGTCTCAAAATCTGTTTCGCCTGAATTTACACTTTCAATTTAACTTCTCTTAGTCATCTTTCCCTGCCTATCCCCTTAAAAGATACTCTGCTTCGATAAGTTGTAAATACATCAACTGATGAGACTCGACTCTACAACACACGTTTCGTGTCTTGCTGTATTGATTTTAGAGTCGAAACAGCAAGACTTAACTCCTAATGTTAACAAACTCTTTCGTACTTTCCTCTGTATATCTTTTTATGTACTTTTCTTTTATATTTGTATACAATCAACATGTACTCATTTTAGCATTTTCTAAAAATGCAAATTCTATTACTCAAATTTCTAAGCTGAAAAGCTTTCCTATTTTTGCAAATTGTCCAATGCTATAAAATTAATGAGTAATACACTTCCGTGCAGACGGTTTCTTTGCCTTTCTCACAAAACTACCCAACTATCTTTCCGTTGAATCTCACTTTTGGGTTAAAATCTTATAAATCTGGGCCCCATAACATCCGCTTCCTTTGTGTTCGATTAGGAAATTGATTCCCACTGTCTGGTCTGGTGTATCCGGTTTGGCCGACTGTTCAGCTTATTGGGCGGGTCTACCGGGCGCCATAAATAAGCCGTTTTATGGGCAAATTGGCAGTGTGTTCAATGTGCTTGCAGTGTTGTCGGGTTGAGCTGAGTTGTGTTAACTTTCAGTATTTTGCGCAATTTTACATGAAAAAATCATGGAACTTGTCTGAAACATTATATTTTTGAATTTCTAAAAATGCAAATTTTATTTATTTCAGGGCTTGGCTTTTCAGAATTTATTATATTTGATTAGCGTTTAAAACGCAAAAAAGTAAATACTAAGGATTAACCCTTCATTGCCGGAGCCATAGACAAAAGGCAGAATTCTGTCGTTACCATTAGCTTTCCTTTTGATGAACTGTCTTTATCAAAATCATGATGTCTGCCATTGCTTATTTCTCTTTTCTATGTGATCTATTTACAGACACACTCTTTGTATGAATAATGAACACTCATTCGTTT